>OX352775.1:8707901-8952901 GCA_947095535.1 Poecilobothrus nobilitatus | reverse complement strand
AAAATCACACATTTTATACAATAAATCTGTATTAAAAAAGAATAATGCCGAAATTAAAATCATTTACATATAGGTATATTATTGTTTTTAAATATAATATGTACATCCACTTTCAACACATTCCTAAGATTAACTGAAAACCTGCAAAAACAATAGGTAATTAAAGAGCGACAAAGGACTAAAATTTGAATTGAGTACAAGATTTATGCAACAAAACTACATAAGCGTATAGATAAAATAATTAAGAAAATAGCGAATGCTACAAAATGAATTAACATTTAATTTAGCAAAGAATCAATTAATTTTGTTTATTATTGTAGTTAACTATAGTTATAAATAATAATATTATAATATATATACGAGTATATATTGCAGTGTAGTACAGATATATTGTAGTTTTGAAATTCTTCAAAATATTTAGACATATAGGATAGGAATGTTAATGTTAGAAGTAATAATTAAAATTCATTTCAATTCAGTGTTGGTACTTGGTTGCTTATCAACGTTTAATAATTAATAAGTATAATTTTTTTTTTTTTGAATTTTGTTAAATTACTTAATTTTTTTTTTTGTTTATTAGATATTAAATTAAAATAAGTTTCAAATTTAAAAGAAAAAACTCCGTTAAAAAAAAAAAAATGTGTATTGAACTTAAAGTTTTGATTTTTAATATAGTGAAATGATAGAAAGAAATTTTGATATTTATTTATTCATATATATTGGTATAAATTTTTTTAATTTACTTATTAATAATATTTTACTTTGAAACTATTAAAAAACATTATTAAATGTCGACTTTAAATTACTTAAAATATTATTTTTATTATACGTATGCAAAAAATTAAATAATTAGAATACTTTTTGCACGATTATTTTTAATTATTGAATTTCGATTAGAACTAAACATTTTAGTAGTAGGCCTTCTTAAAGATTATATTATTTAATTTTTGGATATTGGATCGCATTAGATAAAATTCAGTATTTTATTAATCGATTTGTATATGTATACACGATATATGTATCTTGAAAAATACTTTATTTTAATTTTATTGTTGTTAATTTTAAAAGCAAAATTTGTTTTGTTAGCGTATAGCTTCGGAGCTTAGACTTGAAACCTAAAATATGGTCGGTGTACAGGCATAACTAACCAAACGCCATTTATGCAAATTTGTAATAAGTATGTAATGTAATTTGATCAAAAAAAAAAACAATTTTTGATAAGACTCGTGTTTGAGCATTTTTGCCTATAAAGAATATAGCGAAGTAGAACTGATAAGCTAAATATCAAAAACACTTATAAATGACGTTTGGTTACTTTTCCCCGAACAATGACGATATTTTAATTGGAAAATTATTAAAAAATGCTTACTTAGTATTTTATTCAGAGTAATTTAGAGATTTGAAAAGTATACTTATACTATATAGTGTAATGTACTTAAAATTTATTTATAAGTAGTTTTTGTAAAAGACTTTATAATGAATTGTATTTTCTGCTCACATTTTTAATTTGGTTAGTTCAACACTGTTCAAGAGTATTATAGTAAGTGATTTGAGTTTGGATAAGTGATTTTTTTTTTTTTGTAGTTAAGAAACAAAATGTTTATAAAAAAATTTTATCAATAATTAGATGTGGTCTGTTTAGTAATAAACATCCAGAAGTATTCTGAAATTTAAAAAGTCTTACACCTATTAAAAAAAAAAAAAATTTTCTTAGGCGATTTTAGATTGGTAAGTTCTATCTAGCAGGAACTAAAACTCTGAAAAAGTTGAGTTCCGGTTCCGGTTAATCAAATAAAAAAGTTCAGGTTCAGATTCCGGTTAATCAAAATAAAAAGTTCAGATTCAGGTTCGGTTCAAGGTTCGGGTTCAAAATTTAGAACAAAAAGTAAGGTAAACGGCTATATTATCGTCCTATTTTTTTTAGTCATGGCACAAAATCGACTAATTAAAAATATTTGAAAGGTTAGGTTCTTTGCCTTCTGACTGCGTTCTTATTTTCGTAATTAAAATTAAATAAAATAAATTAATTTGAAAAATTTTGATAGCTTTCTACATAATTTCGTCCGTCAAAAAATTTTATTTTCCTATTATCATCCTATTGCTGTACGTAATTTCGTCCTATCTTTAAATAGGAATGAAACCACTTTTTTCAATGATGTGAAAAAGTAAAAAAAAACCTTTCTTTTTAATAGTTTTAAAATTTTAATAAATTGAACATTAAATAACTTAATAAGTATAAATATATCTATTTAAACAAAATTAATTAAATAAAAGTCACAAGTCATAAAAATTTGACAATTTTTTTTTTTCGAGATTGCTTAAAACGGTTTGTTTTCCTATATATCGAATTTCATCATTATATTTTTTATTAAAGAGTAGATTTCGGCATTCCAAATTTTTTACTGGTTGCATATGCCGAAATTTCATTAGTTTGAACGGCTTTCAATGCCTATTGTAACCTTTTAATATTATAGTTTCTTCTCTTAGACATTTTTCTAAGTAAATATTCTTAAAAATAATCAAAAACAAGCATATGATACAAATGATCCTAATATCGACCTAATAACTATGTATCTAAAATCGATCTTTAAATTTAACATGGGCCCGATTTCGATAGTCATTTCATAAAAATGAAAAGTTTCATTTCATTTTAATAATTTTTTGCGATTTCGATAGTCGGGCAAAATGAAATGGAATTTAAAATTAAAATGATTTATATTATTTTTTAAACCGGCAATACTTTCTTATTTTGAGGTTTTGACTATACAATGAAAAGCTATAAGTAAAAAATTAAGATTTAAAACAAGTAGTTCCCAATACTGTAATAGAAAAAAATAAAAAAAATGCTGAAAAGGGTTTCCTTAGGTTTTGGGTTCTGTTTTTTGGGGCGGGCTTAAAAGTTGAACTTTTTTATTTTTTTTTTATATGATATTTAAATTTTACTACAAAATCGGTGAGTACTGAGTACCTTTTTTTTAAACATGTCGGAACGACTTCTAATTCACAAATTAATGGGCTTTCTTGCAACCTATGCTATTGTATAGTCATAGGTTACTTATAAAAATGCCTATATTCACATAAATAAAAATAAAAAACTTTAATTTTTTCCTAAATGCATTTTTACAAGCACTCATTTAACAATTTCAAAATGAGAAAATATGACTTTTTAAATGAGTATATTCATAAAATATGACTATCAAAATCAGCTTCCTTTCATTTTTTATGATTATCGAAATCAAAAATTTTGTTTTTCATAAAAAATGAAAGTGATATGACTATCGAAATCAGCGCTATGATAATTTGTCAAAAAAGTATAGGACGATAAATGGTTTTTACATTATATAATAAAAAAAAGTTTCATATGCTGATATTCATTTAAAAAAAAAACGTGTTTTAAGAAGTAATAAAATAATTTAAAAACAAAACAACCAAGAAACATAATTCCGTCCTATAGGTCGATATTATGTACATTATTTAAAAAAAAAATGTTTCTAATTCCGACCGAATTTATTTTTATTACTTATAATAACTCCATTTTGCAAATCAATTAAAAATTAATAAAAGAAATTTAAAATTTAAGCGTATGTATTTATTGTTTGTAATTAAAATATTACCTTATCAGCTTAAATTTTTGACAGAGACACTAAAATTTTTTTTTTTTTAATCAAGCACTTTTGTAGAGAATTTTTACAACAATAGCACTCACTATTCACGCCACTTACTTTTTTAAAATGAATTTAAAAACCATCAAAAACAGAACTTTACGCGAAGTTTAAAAAAATTACAATAGAAACTTTACCAAATCTTTTGCATGTGGCTTACTTTAATTTCATTTAAATATTTAACGAAGTTATAACTAAAAATCTTTCTTAAGCCATAGGATAATACAGCCATAGGACGAAATGATAGCCTTTTACTTTACATGGTACAAACTGCAAATGTTTTTTTCATAAAAAAATCTTTTATTTATTTTTCAAAAAAAAATTCGTAGCAGGAACTATAGGAAGTTGATTTCGGGTGTTCACTTTGTAAAAGTCAAAATAATAAGAATATCTAACATATATTTTTTTTTTTGTAAAATATACATTATGTAAATTTTATATAAAAATATGTAACTTACTTATTTACCTACTTATTTGCCTACTTTTTACGTAGATTTCAATTAAAAACAATACAATTCGTTACATAAAAAAACAAGTCGACTCGCAAGTCGCGACTATTTTTTTAGTTTTTTTTTTTGTTTTTTTTTTCTTGCGTTTTTCTGTTGAATTTTTTCCAATATACAAGAAAAAAAAAAACTATGACAATGAACCCGAACCGCATCAAAATTTGGATTCAGGTTTATTGAGTTCAAATTCAATAAAAACTCTTGAACCGAACCGAATTTAGGTTCGGGTTCGGTTTCAGACCTGCTATCTAGGTACTGTATCTTTTGTAATCATAAGTATAATAAAAATGTTAGTAAAAATAAAATTATAAAATAAAATAAAAAAATCTGAATCTGAAATCTGCGGACCACCGAATTAATTTTACTTTCATAGATTGCTTTGGTTTGATTTTGAATATTTTTTTAAAATCGTTAAATTTAAATATTTATAAAGTGTATACGTACATACATGATGTAAATTTATAAAATGTCTTTTTGAAATTACGTACACAGGGTAAAGGACACAGGTAGGTCTATAGGGCTCCTAGTCAGTTACATATTATATAATGATCGGACTAACTACTAAATTTTATTCAAATTTAATGATTTTTTAAAAAATATTTTCATATTTTGAAAATTTCAAAAATAATTATTGAAGGAAAAAAAAAAATAATTTTCTTTCATTACTAACATTGAAACTAATTTTAACAACATATTTAGTATTTTTTTTACATTAATAATTTTTTTCTTCGCGGACCACTTAAAAAAAGTTTAAGAACCGATGATTTACAACATTTAAAAAAATATATATATATAAATATATATATAGGTATATGTTTATACGACGTAACATGACATAAAACTGAAGAAATCGGTTTAGTTATGTTTATTTATTAATTCTCTAACAAAAAAAATTTGCTTCCCAACCTAAAATGCTCACGCTTCGTCACTGAACTATATATATTATATATTCAAAAATGTATATATATTTAGGGTTATTTAGTTTTGTTCCGTTATTTCCTTTTCATCTTAAGTATATATTTTTTTTATGAGATTTGATTAAAAAATTATTTTTTTTTTCATACTTAGTGATTAATTTCCGTTTAGATATAAAAAAAGAAAAATTATAAAATGAATTCTGTTAAAATGTATACTAAATATTCTGTACTCTAAAGTAAAATAAAATTTTTACTTGTGTTATTATGTTTACTTATCATAATATAATTAATCTATATATATATTTTTTTTTCAAATTTTCTTTCATTTAACAGTTTTAAAAACTTAAACAACTATCATTGTGTTAGATCATCTTCAAAAAGCAGCATATTAACTAAACTAACATTTTCTTATAAAAAAAAAAAATTAATTTTCTTTTTTAATCTAAACCAAATAAATATATATATAAATAATAAATTCGTTGATATCCAAACTAACATAAAAAAAAAAAAAATGTTCTTTTGAAAAAACTATTTTTCAAAATGTTAAAACATCGTATTAAATCAAAATCTCAATCTAGATCCCGTCACTATTCTCAGGGATCTAATAGTTCTATTGTTGAATTAATTGATATTGGTGGATTATTTTCACCACCACCATCTTCAACATCAGCTACAACTCCAAATTCTGCTAAAAATTATCAATTATCTCCGACTAGAGGTTGTTCATCAGCTTCAGTATCAACAACAACATTACCTGGTGCATTAAGTGCTTGCTTTAGTACAGGACAACGTTGGTCATCATCTTCTGGTGGATTTTTATCTAATTATCGTGAACATAAAAGTGATGATGATGATGATGGTGATATTTATGATGTTTTATCTGGTACATTAAATTCAAATCAATTGAATCCAAATAAACATAAAATAAATGCAATATCACATAATGTAGCAACGGTTTTAACATCACCGGCAAAAAATAAACAATCATTTCGTTTAACTAAAAGGCGCACTTCAGCAAATCCAGCAGGTACTGTTGCAAGTGGTGGTGGAATAACATTAAATAATATTACGTCAACAACAACAACAACAACAACTACAGCAGGAACATGTAGTTCTGGTTCACAAGAAGTAATGAGAAGATGGAATTCATTTCATTCAACAAGAGGTGAATGTCATCCAAATCGTTTTCGACGTAATCGTAAATCAACTGCACCACATATTGATCCAACTCATGTTATCAATAAATTGGCAAATATTAATTTATATCGAACACAATCACCACCACCACAACAACAACTACAACCACAACCATCATCATCATTATCATCATCATCAACAACATGTGGTATTAAAAATTCTACATCGAATACAAATGAAAATAAAACAAATATTATTTCAAAAATTAAATCATCAAATTTATCAGTTGATTATCCTTCAACATCATCATCATCATCGTCACCATTATTAGCTCAACATCATCATCAACATGGTAGACATTCAATATCATATCAATCTCGTTTTGCTGTTGTTGAAGATACAAAACGTATTACAAAAAGTTGGTATTTAAAAAGAGGAAAATCTTTAGTTGATGATAAAGCATTTAAAGAATGTACTGTTAATACAACAGGGGTTACATTTAAATTAGATAATGATCAAATTGATGATGATTTAAATGAAATAAAAAATGATGAAATTTCTGAATCTGTATATTATAACAGTAAAGAAAGACCAACATCTATTTTAAATGAAATTAAATGTAATGATAATAATAAAAATATTGATGATATTGAAGAATATATTGATGATGTTGGAACTCCTGATATTGGACAAGAAAATTTTTCTTCTAACTCGTTATCTCCACAAAATTATATGGGGTAACCTTAATAAAAAAAAACAAGAAATCAAAAAAAAATAAAAATTGATATTTTTTTTTTTCTGTTGTAAAAACTGTTGTTCAAATATTTCAACAATAATATATTACCTTAAAAATATTATAGTTGTAATTGCAATTTTATTAATATATTCTTATACACTTTTGTTTGTTTCTTTTCTTTCAAAATTTCTTTGAATGCTCCACAGCATTTTTAAACATTTAAACAAAAATTTAGTATTTAAAAAAATATATATATATATGTATATATATATACATATATAAATGAATTTAATATTACCTATATACAGGGTGTTTCGAGATGAATCTGACATTAATCAAAAGTTAATTGAAATAAACAAAAACTTGTATAAGAAAATTGAGTCTATTCTCAAACGCTTTTATGCTCAAATAAGAGCCCTAAAAAATATGTTCACTTCCAAAATAAGTTGATTCAGTTTTAGTTATTATTTATAAAATACGAATTTTTTTTTTTTGCGCCAGTTATAGCTTTCAAAGCACTTCAAATGGTTCCGGGAAATGTTTATTTTAAATTTTTTTTTTTGCAGCAAAAACATATAAAATTTAACGAAAGGTGTTGATTTAATGATTAAATAATTTCTAAAGAATAAATTCAGCTAAAAATTTTTAAATTTTAAGTTAAAATATTAAAAAAAAAAAAATCAATTTTATGATTTTCCGAAACAAAATTGTTTGAATGACATATGTTTCATTTATTCCCATTTCACTGTGTCATTGCAAAAAATTCTGATGCAATTCTTGACATATTCCATTATGATTTTGTATTTCAATCAGTTTTCACTTAAATTTTATTTTATTTTTTTTTATTATTTTGTTTATTAAATAAAATAATTTTTGTTTTTTATTCTTTATTTAGTATCATTTTCTATCAAGAAATGAATAAATAAATTAAAATAATAAAACTTTATTTTTCAAACACTTCGAAATAACGTTGACAACAATTTAAATTACTTTCAGTATTGTCATTTGACATTCATTTGACAGATAATTTTGCTGACAATTTTCTCTGCTAAAAAATCGTCTAATACGGAAAAAATGTAAGTTTTCAATGAAACGTTTTTTCCGTATGCATTTCAATGAAAGCTATAAATGATACCGTAGAAATTTATTAAAAAAGTTTTTCACATATAACATTTACATATGTATATTTTATGGGGTACATTTCAATTTCATAAAACATAAAATTAAACCAACTTATTTTGGAAAGTTAGAAATTTTGTAAACAGTTTTCATATCTTTCAAACGGTTGAGAATAAACTAAACTTTCTCATGCAATTTTTTTTTTTTTGTTTTCATCTCGTGAGACATTCAGTGTGGTATACAAAAATTAATTTCGAAACATCCTAAATATATATATATATGTATATATATATATATGTATTTATAAAATGTTCAAAACATACACAAGATGATAAGATTATCCAAATTAAAGTAATTTCAAAAGAAATAAATCTAATAAGTACTTGTTTAATAACAAAAATTTTAATGTTTTGTTTTTGATTTTGAAAATAATTAAACAAATAATTGTTTGTTTTAAATTAAAATGTAAGATATTTATTTATTTCACTTAAGGAAGTTTTCCGAACCTATTGCACTTTACACTTGATTTATTTTAAATTTTATTAGGTATTTATATCACATCGCACTAAAAATATGTATTTTAAGTAGTAAGTATAATAATTTTTATTCATTGCACTTGATTAGTTAGTTGTCATATTTTTAGTGTATATGTACCTTTTTTACTTTAACTGAAGACTTTTTTTTTACTTTAATTGAAGATTTTTTTTTATTTCTAATGAAGACTTTGTTTTTTAATAAAGACTTTATAGTTTAACTGAAGACATTTTTTTTTTTTCAATGAAGACTTTTTACTTTAAGTGAAGACATTTTACTTTAAGTGAAGACATTTTACTTTAAGTGAAGACATTTTACTTTAAGTGAAGACATTTTTATTTCAAATGAACACTTTTTACTTTAATTGAAGACAATTTTTATTTCAAATGAAGACATTTTATTTTAAGTGAAGTCATTTTTTCAATGAAAACTTTTTACTTTAAGTGAAGACTTGTTTTTTTCTTCAATGAAGGCTTTGTACTTTAAGTGAAGACTTTCTTTTTTTTTCAATGAAGACTTTTTACTTTAAGTGAAGACATTGTTTTTTTTTCAATGAAGACTTTTTTTTTCTTCAATGAAGACTTTGTACTTTAAGTGAAAACTTTCTTTTTTTTTCAATGAAGACTTTTTACTTTAAGTCAAGACATTTTTTTTCAATGAAACTTTTTTATTTCAGTAATTTAGTTAATATATATAATATATGTGTGTATAAATGAATAAATAATATCTTATATGTATAAAAATACTAAAAAAATGTCTTCACTTAAAGTAAAAAGTCTTCATTGAAATTAAAGTAAAAAGTCTTCATTTGAAATAATAATACCTTCACTTAAAAAAAAAGAAATATCTTCAGTTAAAGTAAAAAGTTTTTATTTGAAATAAAAATGTCTTCACTTAAAATAAAATGTCTTCATTTGAAATAAAAATTGTCTTCAGTTAAAAGTAAAAAGTTTTCATTTAAAATAAAATTGGCTTCACTTAAAATAAAATGCCTTCACTTAAAAAAAAAAAATATCTTTAGTTAAAATAAAAATAGTATATATTTGTTTTATGTTATGACATAATTTTAAAAGTTAACAGATAATTATTAAGAAGTTAAATAATAAAATGATTTTTAGAGTTACATTTAAATAATTTTCGGGAAAGTATAGTGTCTGTCAAGAATGAGTAGGTATAAATTATATATGTAAGTGCGATACCTTCGGAAACAACCTAAAATATGTATAACTAATATAATAAATAGATAATAAATAAATTATAATATAAATATAAATAAATTATAGTATCTAATGTATATAATTATAAATTAGATACTAATAAATTAAAAGATCTTTTTATATTAAAATATTTATATTTGACATTTAAATTTCTGAAAAATTACATTAATTTACATTACAAATATACTTAGTAATAAAATTTATTGAGCTATCATCTTATGTATTACAATTTTCTTTATAAAACAGCCCTATGTGCATAAATGTATTTTTTTGTTTTTTTTTTTTGTTTGTTTTTCTTTTTTAATATAATATATTGTTTTTTGTTTTTTTTTTTTGTATATCTGGAAATCTTTCTTTAAAAAAAATAACCTTGCATTTAAAAAAAAAAAATTTTTTTTTTTGTGTTTTTACTCTTGATAATGTTGGTGGTAACTATTACAATAATTCTCAATTTTTTTTTTTATTGAATTATGTATCCCAGTTTTGTTTTCTAAATATGTTCTGTTTTTTAAAAATTATTAATAATTATAAAACTTACCTTTATATTTCTTCCTATTATTAAAAGAAAAAAAAAAGAATTCAGAAATCGTTGATACAAAATTTAATTATTCATTAATCACATAAAAAAAAGAATTTAGATCCATCCTTTTAGATCATGAATCCGTGATAATATGATATTGAGTACAATTCTTATTAATTATAATTTTTTTCCAACTGTTTGACTTAAATAAGAACGTTCAACGTATAACGTCTCTGTCAAAATGTATTCATGTATACATATATTTTATATGAAGATCACCGAAATACGCGTGCGGCGCGACGTTAAATGCTGAACATTCGAAATTTCAATTTTGAACACGACGTATTTTTACTCAGAGAATTTATTTTGTTTTTTGTTTACTTTTCCAATGTTAACATTGTGTATGTCAATTTAAAATAATTTTATTTTGAGTTTATTTTTCTCTGAAAATATATAAAAATTAACAAAATGCTGGGCGTTTTATTTCGGTAAACGTCAATGTATCAACTTACTGCGTTTATAACGTCGTACGTCGTACATTCTTATTTAGGTCAGACATTTTTAATCGTCCATATTCGAGAATGTACAATATTGTATTAATTTACTAGAGATATGAATATAAAATGTTGGATGATGGTTTTTTTTTATACTATACGAAGTGAAAAATTTCAGTAGATTTTTTGATTGATTTGTTGGTGATTTGTATAAGACAGTTCTTCATTAAAATGTCTCTCGATTTAATTCTAGACTAGAGTTTTTAAAACTTATAATAATTATGAAAAGAAAAGAAAGAAAAAAGCTTTAATAATCATTTTCACATTTCAAAATTTTCAGTATTCAAAAATTTCAATTGAAATTTAATTTAATACTGAAATATGGGCGAAATTATGGGGTCATTAAATTATATACCAATTCGATTTATTTATTATATTTTTATTATATTAATTAATATTGTTTTTATTTATGTCTGAGGGGAATTTTTTATTTTAGGAAAGTGCAAAAAAAAAAAATGATAATTTAATGATAAAATTCTGTCTATTTTATTCTAAAGAATTTATTATAAAGTTATTTGACGGTTTCTGAAATCTATTTCGGAAATTTTAAATGTTTTTTTTTTTCATTTGATTTCCTTAAAAAAAAAAAAAGAAAAAAAAATATTTGCAACCATTGCATACATATTTATAATCTTTTTTTTTTTAAATTTATTATTTTAAATCTTATTTTTTTTTTGTTAACTTAATTCATCGAAATACATACTTATATATGTATTCCTAATTTAAATCATTTTACTTTCTCCTTAAAAACTTACTTATCCCCATATTTATTTATGAGAACACTTTTTTTAAGTTTATTGAAAACGTCTTTTAAAAATATAAAAAAAAAAAAACAAGAAAAATTAAATAAAATTTTATAAATATTTTATTTTTGCTTATATGGATTTTATTAAATGTTATTTTTTTTTTTTTATTTTTATTAATTTTGAATGTTTATCAAATTTTTCAGTTAAATGTTTTCTTTTCTACAAAAAAAAAAAATTTATATATATACAAGTATAAAAATATACATACAAAATTTCAATGTAATAAAAATTATAATTTTTAATGTTTTTTTTATATCAAAAAATTTATTTTACAGCTTTGGTAAACGAAATGGTGGAAGTTGCCGGCGATCAAGTGAATGTTTCGTCCTGGAATCGTCTGAAATGATTGTGGTAAGTTGCGCAATTCTAAAATAAAAATCAAACAATAAAAAAAAATATATTATATAAAATAAAATTTTTTTTTTTATTTAGATTGAATATCCTGAAATATCATCAGTAACAACAAATTTTGTAAGCTCATCACATATTCAACAACAACAACAATCATTAAAAAGAAACAATTGCAGTATTATTAAAAATTCTATATTAAATACCCAAGACGTTGGGTTAACCGGTAAAGTTCAAAATATTGGTGATAGTTCAACATCTAGCCCAGTAGCAACAGTTTCATCATCAGTTAGCAGTAATAGTAATATTAATGCAAGTAATAAAAATAATAATTTACAACAAAGTGCTGGCGTACAACAACAATTTAATCAAAAGACACATTCCCAATCACCAGTTTTATCGCCAGCATCAACAGGATCGCTCTCTATATTATCAGTAGCTGGAATTTCATTATCACCAGTATCGGCAAGTAAAACAAATTTAGTATTAAGTGGAGGTAGTACACCTATAAATACATGTGAAAATAATTTAACATCAACATTGGGTAGTTCAAATTTACATCAATATAATTCGCAACACGTACAACAACAAGAAAGAAATCAACATAAATCTCATCTTAATACATTTTCGATTCCAGTAAGTGGTAGTTTAGGTATAAATTCAAATACTCAACACCACCGTAACAGTACTCCAGCTGTTTTATATACAATAAATAATTTAAGTTTAGGCCACGTGAATCAATCGAATACAGTAAACTCGAATATTAATTTGAAATCTCTCAATATGGATTTACACCATATTAGGCATTCCGGTGTAAGAATTTATTTATTTTTTTGAAATAAATTAATGTTAAATACATTACCTATTAATTTTTTTATTTTAAGTTGCCTGGAAATCGTCCTGAACTGTATCAAAAATGCAATAGAGGATCTCATTCCAGTGACACAAGTTCAGCGTATAGTGGAAGTGATACCATGACTTCTGTCCACAGTTCATCGTTAGACACTGATGAAGTAGATTTAAGTGGATTAGTAGAATCTGTTGTAGATTCTGATGAAGAAGATCTCGCAGAAAGCATGGATGTAATTAAAAATTAAACAATTACAAGACATTATAATTTCTCTTATTTTTAATTTTTTTAGAGTCTAAACGTTCGGGATGCTGTCCGTGATTGTTTAGAAAAAGATCCTTCTGAAAGAACGGAAGATGATATTGAAGCTCTTTTAGAATTAACTCAAGGGCTCAAAGCATTTACAAATATGACATTAGCTGTAAGACGTGCATTATGCTCTGTTATGGTTTTTGCTGTTGTTGATAAAGCTGGTACTATGGTGATGAGTGATGGTGAAGAATTAGATTCTTGGTCTGTCTTAATAAATGGCCATGTTGAAATAGAACATAAAAATGGTGAAAAAGAAGAACTTCATGTTGGTGACAGCTTTGGCATTTTACCAACAATGGATAAATTGTATCATAGAGGTGTAATGCGAACAAAATGTGATGATTGCCAATTTGTTTGTATCACTCAAACAGATTATTATCGGATTCAGCACCAAGGCGAAGAAAATACTAAAAGACATGAAGATGAAAATGGTCAGGTAGTTATGGTAACTGAGTTGCGGCAACTTGGTCCAGATGTACCTGGCGCAAATTCACGTCGAGGTCATGTTGTAATTCGAGGTACAATAAGTCGACTAATGCTACAATTAATTGAAGAAAATTCTATAACAGATCCGACGTATGTAGAAGATTTTTTATTAACCCATCGAACATTTATAGAAAATCCAAAAGAAGTGGCGAAGCAATTGTTGCTTTGGTTTGAAAATGAAAATACTTCTCCTTTAAATACTAGCGCTACCGGAATGGAAGTACGTGATCGTGTATCACGTGTTATATTACTATGGGTCAATAATCATTTTACGGATTTTGAAACTGATCCAGAAATGATGGAGTTTTTGGAAACTTTCGAAACCGGATTAGAACAAAAACAAATGCCTGGTCAACTGAGATTATTACATATAGCATGTTCAGCTAAAGCTCGCACACGTAATGTTACTTTAACTCGTTCATCACGTGACGAGGATTTGCATTTCAAAATTATTGGACCCGCAGAACGAGGTAGTTATGGAATATACGTATCTCACGTTGAGCGGAAAACAAAGGCGGAAGATGTTGGTTTGAAAAGGGGTGATCAAGTATTAGAAGTAAATGGGCAAAGTTTTGACCATGTTACATACGCTAGAGCTATGGAAATTTTAATGGGATCGACACATCTAAGTATAACTGTTAAAAGTAATTTATTAGCATTTAAAGAAATGTTACAACAGCCTGATACAAAATCCCCACGATCGAAATGTAGTCGTAATAAAATTTGTGTTAGTGATTTAGCAAAATTGAATTCAAATAACTCAAGACAGACAGTTGCAGCGGTAGCTAGATTGTCAACTCATGAACTTCTATCAACATCAGTAGTTGCATCGGCAGATCATGTTGATTATTGTCAATCACCATCTCGAGATTTACAAACACAAGGAAGTAGTAACAATAATAACTGTGGTACAAGTAATTTTGTTTCCAATCTTTTACATAATTCTTCACGAAAGGAACAGAGTCACTCGTCGAGTTCTACATCAAACAAAAGTGGTTTTATGACTTTAGGACCAAAGCGCAGAATACAGAAAGCGTTAATAAAAATGAACTTGTTACCAAAGAATAATTCTTTTAATCCTGGTCATCAGTGTAATAATCCAGGATCAATTTCAGATTTTGATGATCATTCCTCTACATCTTCTTTATCAAATAACAACAGTGATAGTAAAGCGTTAATTAATTCAGGGATAGGTTCAGCAGGATCTTTGTCAGGATCACGTAGTAATAATAATAGCAATAATTCTAGCAATAAAAACAACAGTGCAAATAGTAATAGTTCTCAAATATCGATTTCAAGAAATAATATTTGTAATAGTTCATCAGCTTCACTTTATCATTCTCATAGTAATCCAGATTTAACAACTGTAACATCAAATAGTGTTACACATTTAAGTGGTGATACTAATGAAACTGAACAAAATTCTCAATCTAGTTCTATAAACAATACAAATTTACCTTTAAACATATCTGGAAATTCACAAATAATTGCACCATCGCAGCAGTCTGGTCCAATTTATTATGAAGATACAAGACAAAGTGATTATCCAGAACACGTGCTGAAAGTTTATAAATCAGATCAAACATGTAAATACTTACTTATAAATAAAGAAACAACCGCACATGAAGTTGTTATGTTAGCTTTACAAGAATTTGGTATACACGAAACATCATCAAATTTTTCTTTATGTGAAGTATCTGTTAGTGAAGGGGGTATGATTAAGCAACGTCGTTTACCGGAACATTTACAAAATTTGGCCGAACGTATTGGTTTATCAGCTCGATATTATTTAAAAACAAATGGAATCACTGAAACTTTAGTACCTGATGAGTTAGCACCTGATTTAATACGTGAATCAATTGTACATTTACTACAATTGAATGCCAATGAAGTTGCTATACAGTTAACATTTCAAGATTTTGCGATTTTCCGGCAAATAGAATCTACCGAATATGTCGATGATTTATTTGAAATTAAATCCCGGTATGGTACACCAATGTTAAAACAATTTTCAGAATTGGTTAATAGGGAAATGTTTTGGGTTGTAACAGAAGTGTGTTCTGAACATAACATGGTTAGACGAATGAAAATTGTTAAACAATTTATTAAAATTGCAAGACATTGCAAGGAATGTCGTAATTTTAACTCTATGTTTGCAATAATATCTGGTTTGGGTCATGCGGCTGTATCAAGATTAAGACAAACCTGGGAAAAATTACCAACAAAATATCAGAAGTTATTTAATGATTTACAAGACTTAATGGATCCTTCACGTAATATGTCTAAATACCGTCAATTGGTTTCAGCTGAGTTATTAGCTCAGCATCCAATCATTCCATTTTATCCGGTTGTGAAAAAAGATTTGACTTTTATTCATTTAGGTAATGATACACGCGTGGAAAATTTAATTAATTTTGAAAAATTAAGAATGATTGCCAAAGAAGTTAGATTATTGACACATATGTGCAGTTCTACTTATGATTTGTTAACTATGTTAGAATTTAAAGGACAACCACCAAGTTCAGCTATGGTTGCATTAAATCAAATGTCAGTTTCAACTGCATCATGTGTTGGGAATTGTAGTAGTAATAATAGTAGTAATAATAGTAGTAATGCTAATAGTACAGGTGTAAGTAGTGTTATTGGTGGAACTATAAGCGGTGTTAGTAATTTATTATATGTTGGGGGTGGCAATGCTACTGTTAAACGAAGAAAAAAATCGGCAGCAGCACCAAATCCTAAAAAAATGTTTGAAGAAGCTCAAATGGTGCGTCGCGTTAAGGCATATTTGAATAATATGAAGGTATTTTTTTAAATTTTTGTTAAATTTAATTAATTTTTATATTGATATTGTATTTACAATTTCTAGATAACTACTGATGAAGATGCTTTACATAATCTTTCACTAGAATGTGAACAAAGTTCTGGTGGACATGGTGGCGGTAGTGGAAGTATTAGTGGAAATTCAGCTCCCAATACAACTATAACAGTAAGAAAACGGCATCCATCACCAACATTGTCCACAACAAGTTCAACTAGTTCAACAAGTGAAGGTAAAAAAGGTAATTTAGCGGGTACAAATGTTGGCCCAAAATTTGGTATTGCATCACCTCAAGCTGTGAAAAAAATCCTTTCATTATCTGAACCAAGTAAAGCAAGACCACATCAACCACGTCATCCTGGAATTCAATTACCATTAGTTAATGTTGGAAATTTACATCATTCCTTTCCTCATACATCAATATCACCATCACCTTCACCGGGTTCACATAGACGTATGGGATCATGTAGTAGTACAAGTGAGTAAATATCGTAAAATTTTTCTTCTGAATAAGTAATGTAATAAATTTTATATTATAACATAAACAAAAATTAAATATTTTATTATTTAAAATACAAAAAAAATAGGTACCGTATCAAGTAATATTGGGAATAGTAATATTGCAGTAGTATCACCAACTGGTGCAATTCTTGTAGGAGGTTCGAGAGGAATTCATGAACGTTCACATTCAGACACTCCGACACCATTACCTTCAGTGGATTTGTCAGCTGAAAGTAGTAGTGTTACTTCATTAAGCAATTTACCTTTAAGGAAAAATATTACACTAGCTGGTAAGATATTTAATATTTTTATTTTATATTTTTTTTTTAATCTGTTATATATATACATATGTGTACATTTGTATTTAAAAAAAAAAATTAATTTATATTTAATATTCATTTTATTTACGTTTGTAATTTTATTAACTGTATAACTTAATTTTTTAAACAAATGATCATTTATTTACTTCAATTATATTTTTTTTTTGATATCAATTTATTATCTTTTGTATTTTGTTCTATTCATAACTATGATATTAAAATACACATTTTTTGTATTATTAAATAGTATAATAATCTTTCACAAAAAAAAAAAAGGAAAAAAAAAAAAATACAGTTTTCGGTTGATTCCATCGTCATGAAATTGTAAAATTTTTTGTTTCATTTAAAAAAAAAATTGTTATTCCTTTAAAATGGAATTATAACAATGAAAATGCAATTAAAAAAGAAGTTGGTTAGTTAGTTGTCAGTGAGTGGTAAAAAAAAAAATATCAATATAAAGAACTAAAAAAAAACTATGTTTTTTTTAATTAAGATTATAAATAGTGGGCTTGGAAAATCATTACATTTCTTTGCATTTTGAATCTGAATTTTTTTTTTTTTTTTTTTTTTTTTTTTTTTTTTTTAATACGTCGACACACATTTTTTATTTCCCTCAGTATCCTTTTTTTTTTTTGCTAAGTTTCAATAGTGTAAGAAATTTATTTAGTTAGATAGTATAATACACAACAAATCAAAATTGAATTTTATTACACATAAAATAATTATGTATACAGAGTTGTGTTCAGGTGTAAAAAAAATTAAAGTTATCATAACCAAAGAATTAATTATTGTGAAAGGGTATTTTTTTATATATTTAAACTTCGTTACATATATATTTTTTATTATTTTATTTGCTTTTTGTTGCTAATAGTGCGAGTTTCGATTTTCAAAGTGTCAAATTTTTGAATGCGATTTTCGTTTAGCGAATTTTTTAGCGCGCTACAGTATATTTAATATAAAATTTCATATGAAAATATAAAATTCGGTGCAAAGTTTCTAAGAAGAGTATTTACCGGACACAAAAGACGGAATATTTTTTTTTTTTTACAGACTCATGACGTGTACCATAGATTAACAGATAGTAGCTTGTAGTGGTTTCCATTGGCAACGCTTTCGAAACAATTAAAATTAATCGGTCGAATCATTTAAAAATGGCACAATGCAAAATTGCAATTTGTCACGGAGTTTTTTTTAAAATTATAAAATTGGGCATAAATTGTTAACAAAATTCTTTAGTTTGATTGTCAATGACATGGTTAATGAAATATATATACACCTATATTCTTCAAGACTCATCATTAACGCGATGAAAAAATGTATCATATCACGTCTTTTTTAAAATGTAATTCTCGAAGGCTCATGATGAAAATGTTTGTTATGTTGATAGTAATTTACTATCAAATGAAAATTTTGCCATATTTAAACGTTCAGCTAAAAATATTAAAAAAAAAAAAAGGTTTGATTTTTAAATAGTAAATGAAAGTACACATTCATAAGTTTCAAGAAGTTGTCATATCTTGCGAACCAGAAATTGGACCGACGTGATTAAAAAACCTATTCCCCGACTCTGTAATAGAAATTAATAAAAAACAAAAATAAGAAAATTATCAAAAAGTGGCACCCTAGTTTTTTGGGCGGGCTTAAAGTCGAACTTTCTTGTTTTTTTTTTCTATATTTTAATTCTATTACAAAATCGGGGGGTATTTAGAACATTTTTTAAATCATGTCGGTCCGACTTCAAGTTCGCAAGATACGGGGGCTTCTTATAAATTATAACTATGTTTGAACTCCGATGCTAGATCAATATATATAACAAAAAAAAATATTTTTAAATTTGTAAAATATACTAAACAAAAACAACATTCACTAAAATAAAAATTTATTTTTAATTATACATACTTTTCCACTCTATCTATTCTTTATATTTATATTTAAACTTAACTAAAAACTAAAAAAAAATACTTAATTCCTAAGAATTCCAAAGAATTGCTTGTTTTATCATACATGAATTTTGCCGTAATAGAAAATGGCTATCACTTCGTAAGAAAAGTCTTGCAGAAACATCTCACACGATACTTTTGACATATCGCGTCAAATTAAAAACATAACTTTAGCGTTTTGCAAAATAACAAATCATCGCGTCAGTGATACTCTTCGTATGATAAGTCTTCAAGAATATGGGTGATAGTCTATAGCAATTTTTCAGATCCAGAGAATGTTTGTTAAAGTAGTTTTCATATGAATCCTAGACAAATAAAAAAAACTTTTTTTTTTTTATATAATGAATTAAATTATATAGAGACACAAAGTATGCAAAGTTTGCGGGCAGAAGACCATACTACACGTACTATGTCAATGCATGATGGGCGAAATACCGAAGGAAGAAAACCTTGTAAATGAGGCTTACTGATACTATCTCTCCGAAGTGAGGGTACTTGACCAGAAGACAATGGTTCTTTCATTTAGGGGGAACTGGTTGGCTTGATGTGCCGCTATTACAAATGAGCAAATCATCTATGTATCGATGGGATTAACAAACATTCGCAGGGTCTAGATATAAGAGTAGTCTGTGTTATCCTCAATTAAATAACAACACAACAAATTATAATAGAAATCGGCTTGGAATATTTTAATTCAATATTAATTTAATTTTGAATTTTAATTTTAAAATATTTTTATTAATTTTCAATTAATTAATCTGATAATCATTTATTTTATCAAATTGCTAAAAATGATTTCTTTCTTGTAAATTTAAAATTTAAAAATTTTTTTTTTATTTTAGTTTAGAAAAAATATTTTTGTTTTTTGTTTATGTATTTTTCTTAAATGGAAAATGAAAAACGTTTCTGGTTCTTAATTAAAATTTTTTTTTTTTGATAATATAAATTAAAAAATAAAAAAAAAAAATTTAAAAGAAATCTATGTTAGAATATAATCTATACATAAAAATACAATAAGTTTATAAAACATCAAAATGTATATAAATTAGGATCAGTGACGTCAAATGATAGTGGTCATGGTTCATGCGTCCAAGCCGAAATACACTCAAATTACTCTGATAGTAGTAGTAGTGGTTTATATCACGTAGCATCATCTATTGTTCATAATTCACCGTCTCCAACATTGCAACAACGTCGGCATTCATCTACAGTTCACGGTAAGTATATTTATAAGAAACACATAAAATCGAAATTTTTTTCTCTATCTTATGATTTTTTTTTTTTTTTTTAATTTGTTCACTGTTTTTATAACAAAATAAAAAAAACTTAATTATAAAACATTTAGAGATTGTAAAGTCTTTGTTTGATATGTAATTTAAAAAATTTATTAAAAGTAATTTAAATATTTGAGCAAAAAAAAAATTAAAAAAAAAAAAAAAAAAAATTAAAAAAAAAAAAAAAAAAAATTAAACGTATAAACAGTAAACGTATTAAAATGTATTGCCAAAATTTTAAGAAAAATTATGTGCTCGTATGCTGCTATTTGGGAAAAAAAACAAAAAAAAAAAAAAAAATAGTTAGGTATTTAAAGTTTTTATAAATTTAATTTTTTTTTATTCTTATTCGTATTTGTGTCATTTAATTAAGTCACTTTCATATGTCATTTTTGTATTATACGTATAACAATATTTATTTTTAATGGTGTACCTTAAATAATTTAGGCTGAAGTTATGGTGATACGTTAATTTCATATGTATATTTTGATTTTTTTTTGTTTTCAATATTTTTATATAGTGTAAACAAAACATTTGTTATTTACAAACACTTCATGATTTGATGGTTATAAATTTTCTAACCAATAAATTCATTTTTAAATTTTAATATTATACTGAACCGCTGATTTGTAAATTCTTCAATATAAAACAATAATATGTTTTGATTTCCCTTCTTTGTTCGATCCGTAAAAAAACAAAACAAAAAATAATAATATGAAATGATTATAATCTAACCTAAAAATCGTATTTATTAATTTGATTTTATTTTTGTACATTTTTTTATTTTTTATTTTTGTTTCGTTGGTATTTGAAATTGTTTGAATTTGCTTAAAATTTTGACTCAATAAACAAGTGACAGTTATGCTAGATTCACTGCTTCAGTACATTTGTTCCGAGCGCGCATGTGTTTTATATGGAAATTTGAATACTCTAAATTTTTAAAACCGTTCAGAACTTTGTTTTTTTTTTCTCTCTGGAACAAAAGTTGATAACTTTTTATTTAGTTCAGAACAATTTTTTTTTGCTGTCATTTTTAATTTTTTTGACATTTCTCACATTAAAAAGAAAATAATTAGAGTAAATTATTTTTTGTTCGGAACAGAATCTTCTGAAGCAATGAATCGGTAGGTTTAGAATTCTCTTTAAAAAAAAAAAAAATAGTTCGGAACAAATGTAATGAAGCAGTAGTGCCATCTAATTTGTTTCTTCTGCTGGTTCGTTGATTAATGTATACGATAAATTGTTTTCGTCAATAAATTATTCATCTTTAAAAGCAATTTGATCCTGTGTTTGATCTGTCTAAACAAATCATCAATATATTGTTTTGTTTCCTGATAGATATTCTTTAACCAAAAAAAAAATTTGTTTCTTGCCAATATTTCTTTGGCCTTCTATTTTCTCTTCTAATATTTTAATTAAAAAATTTAATATTTCAGATTTCTTAAAATATTACCATGTTAATAATACTTTTCTTCGGATTTATTGTTAACAATAATTCAGAATTTTTTGTTTATTCGCTGATTTCTTCCTTTAAAACTCTGTTTATATCCATGGGAATTTTATATTTGCGCCGCCGCCCCTGTAAAGTATCTAATTTTACTTATTATTAAATTTTCGATGTTTTTACGTATGCAATTTTACGAATCGCTATAACATCTGTCTTTTGTATTGAATGTGTCCCATTGTGTTTTTGATTTAGATATTAAAATTTTTTAAGTAAAGGATAAATTCCATAAAAATAATTTTGTAAAACCTCAATTTATAGCATCATTAATTGGGCACTAAATTATAAATATTTACATAATTTTTTTTTAGGTATCTACTTAAATAACTTTTGTTTATATTGAATATTAAATAATATTGTGTACGTTTTTATTTTGTTATTATTATATTTGAGTCCATGAAATAACTTTACAAGAAATTGCTTCTCATCAAAAAAAAAAATGAAATAATTCGCGGTAGACATTGCGAAGTTATTCCAAAATAAAAAAAAATGTGATGATCGGACCACTAATTCGTGATTTTATATTACAGAGTATTTTCCATAGAAATATCTATATATAATTTGGTTTTACTTACGCCAGTTAGTTTGCTTTTAATTTTAGTTCCTTACATTTATAGACATTCGATTCGATAAGTACAAGTTTTATTTAGAAAATTTTAAATTATACAGTTTATAAGAATCGCTATTTTTGTATAGTAAATAAATGTAATTTTTAAAGTTAAATAGTGTAATGTTGAAAACTTCAACCAGACCTGTAAAATTTACATAATTTAACCAGTATTACCTTTATTTACCTGATACCCATTATTTTCCTAAGTATCAGTACTTTACTTCTAGTTCCCCCAAAAAAAAAAATACTTAGATTGGAATACAAGTCTTTTTGTAATTATTTCTCATATTTAAAGTACTTTTTGTGATACTTATAAATACATTTCAACTACTTAAAATACTTTTCGGTGTACTTAAGTACTTATCAAGTACTTAAGTATTTTTTTTTTTTTGGTGAATTAAAAGTATTTTACATATATACTTTTACTGTTACTTGAATTTTGAAAAATATCAATTTTAAAGTATTTACTCTGGTACTTAGGAAAGTAATAAGTATCAGATACTTAATAAGTATCTTATACTTAATAAGTAAATAAGTATCGGTACTTAAAGCGTTACTTAAGTATCAATTTACTCAATACTTTAGAGGTATGTTAATGATTTATTCCGAAAAACAGCATAGAAACTATACCTATAATATTTTAGCGAAGTAAAATTTTTTAGGCTATTAATTACACAGATTTATATACTGACGTATATAAGTATAATGTGGTTTTCACTTTAAATGTTAATATTACAATTAAATGTTGTGCCTATTTTTTTTGGATATTGGCACAATGTTTTGTAAAAAGTATTTTTTATTTTTTTTTTTGAATAAATTTTTTATTTATTTTTTACATGCAATAGTTTTTTTATTTAATTTTTTTTTTTTTTTTTTTTGTTACAAAACTTGTAAATAACCTTATTTATAATCATTGGAATTTATTTTCAACAATGGTTGTTATACAAATATACGTATTTTAATACAAATGTTATTTAAAAAAAGAAAATTGTGTGTTCCTAAATGTAATCAAATATGTATAAAAAAAAAAAATAAAACTTTTTATAATGACAGACTTTTTAAATAAAAATGTTCTTTAAATGTAAAAAAAAAAAAATTCTTTATCTAAACAATTATAAATTGCACTATATGTTATAAATTTCGTTTAACATATTTATATTTCAGTTTTATTGAATGGATTTTTATCGTGTAATAAATAATATTTTTGCATATCCTAAATGTATCCATATGTGAAATGTGATACATTTTTTTTTGTACAATTTTAAAATGTATTTCATTTTATTTATCGTTATTTCTTTATGTAATAATTCTAAAATTCCGAATTTCTGAAATTCCTATAATTCCGAAACTTTTACAACAATTTTTACCTAAATACAATCATAAACGCTTACATACAGCTGTTGTATTAATATTTTTTTTTTTTCAAATTTGATTTTTCTAAATGAATCAATCAATTACTTTTGAGTATTAATAAGTAGTTCACTTTGAGTCCCCACGTCTATCACCGGTGAACATCACTTAAATATTTCAAAATCTTGTGCTCATCAGTGAATATAAAAATAAACTTGCGTTAAGTCCCACGTGTATTACCGGTGAACATAGCTAAATGTTCTAAAAAAGCTCCCCGGAATCAATTTAATATACTATTTTTTTTTTTTTACCTTTAAAAATGTTCACCGATAATACATTGGCACTTTACGCAAGTTTGTTTTTATGTTCACCGAGGAGCACGGAATTTTGTAACATTTGAGTGATGTTCACCAGTGATAGACGTGGGACTTCAAGCAAGTATTTTTTTTATGTTCACTGGTGAGTGTATAACTTAACTTGTTAAGAAATCTACTCATGTATATCTTAAATTTAAAATAAGTTAATTAATTTAAATTAAATTTACTTATCGTTTCAAACTACAAAGTTTTTAGATAAAGTCATATTTTACTTATGCTGTAAAAATTAAAGTTCATTAAAATAAAAATTAAAATATAAAAATAAAAAAAATTTCCATTAAACTGAAACGATATTTTCATATAAAAAAAAAAAAAAAAAAACGGTATACGGTTTTCTTTTTTAATTAAAAAAAAAAATGTATAATATATTATATTATACACAATATTATTTTCTCTAAACTGACGGGTGTTCACTATATTGAGTGTTGTTTATATTGTACGTATATTTTTATGTATTATGCCTATAAGTGTGAAAAATGAGTGAAAATTTTAAATTTTTCATTTTATGAATTCTCTGAAATTAAAAAAAAAAAATTTTTCTTAATTCATATCCAAAATTAGACGAATAGTAAAAATAATAAATCAGATTAAACGATAAAAAACATTTTTTTTTGTTTTAAAATTAATGAGCATAGTTTTTTTTTCATGTAAGGCGCCAGTTATAGCTTTCATTGAAATGCTTCCAAAAAATGTTTATTTTAAATTTTTTTTTTTGCAGTAAAGACATATAAAATTTAACAAAAGTGTTGATTTATTGATGAAATAATTTCTAAAGAATAAATTTAGCTACGAATTTTTAAATTTTAAGTTAAATATTTAAAAAAAAAAATCATTTTTATGATTTTCCAGATGGTAATTATTTCCCCGTACCAACTGAATGAAACAAAATGGATCCAATAACATGTGTTTCATTTCTTCTCATTTCAGTTTGTCATTGCAAAAATCCTGATGCAATTCTTGACATATTTTCATTACTACGAAAATATTAAATACTATTTTGGCTAAAGTCAAAGAGAAAGTTTTCACTCGCAAACCAAACAAAGATACAATACATTATATGTACATATATTAAAAATTCCGTTTTTTTTTTCAAGCATAATAATTAGTATACGAATTATTTCAAATTTAAGAAAATTATAATTTATCATTAAACTAACGGTATTTTTCGTTCAAATTATTCCTCATATGAATTGTAGAAGTCAGTATATAAAGAAAAATAAATTTTAATTAAATAAAGATATTTATACTTTTGAAACTTTCTGATAGGTGAAATGTATATTTTCTGTAATTATTTTTATAAACTGTTCAAATCTGTCATTATTTTGATTCCCATTTTTCATTTATAAATATTATGTCATATTTTACCACATATATTTCCTTCACATTTCTAAATTTTTTGGCCATGACTATATATAAATATCTCTATAATTATGTACATATTATTATTATTATTATTATTTGTTTTTTTTTTTTTTTTTTATCTTAAACTCAATATTTTTAATATTACACACAAACACACACTGACACACGATATTATATTTTAAACACCTTACAATAACAGCAGGATTATATATTTGTACACCAACAGCAACCAGTCCATCTCCTAGTGCTGGTAGTATTGATAGTGTTTTAAGTAGTAAACCACCACCTATACCACCTTCACATCATTCTTTGCAACATTTATCTCAACGATCATTTTCACCATCTTTAGAAAATTCAACATGTACTATTGGTATACCATTCACAAATACCTCAGTGCCAATATCTTTATTAACAAATAATTTACAGCATCAGTCACAACTTTCAAATCAAAAATCTAATCATAATCAACAACCAATATCTATAAATTTGCCAACGATTAAACAACAACAACAACCACAACAACAAGGAGTACAAATTTCATCTACAACAAATCATTCCAATGTAATTAGTAGTGGTGGTGGTGTTTGTGGTGGTAGTAGTGGTGTTACAAATATTGGTAATAAGATTACTAATAATAATTCATGTAATAATAATATGATTTTATCAAATTATTGTAATAATTTAACAAGTAATGTAACAGCAATAACATCATCAACGACAACATCATCATCATCACCATCACCACCTCCAAAAAGTTTATTAACACAACAAATGTTTAGTCAAAAACATCAACCACAACAAATATTACAAAATCATAATAATTGTAGTTATAATAATATTAATAATAGTAATATCAATAATTTTCAACAACAGAAATCTAGATTATATACAATGCCTTCATCAATAATGATGACAACAACACCAATAACTATAACAGAAAATTATAATTCAAGTATTAATATTGATATTGATGTTGCTTCTTCATCTACTGGTTCTGGTATAACTGATAGTACTGAAAATAATCAAAATATTATTGGAAATGGTAATAATATTAACGGAGATTGTGGTATTACTACACAAACAACAGTAACAACAAATGATAATAATTCAATTCAATTTCAAGAACAACAAATATTACAACATCAACTAGATCTTTCGGGAAATTTATCTAACACGTTATATACACATCATCAGTTAGAACATCAACAATCACCACAACAGCAACAGCAGTTACAATATAATCAATCATCCAATATTATTCATTCACGTAAAATTGGTAGGTATTTCGAATTTTTGGCAAAAAAAAAAAATTGATAGAAAAGCTTAGATAACAAAAACATAAGGAGGCGGTTAACATTTTGGCTGTACATTCGATAAACGTATACCAGCTTTTGAGATGACGCTATCATATATTGGCATCTTATGAGTTTGTGACTCAGAATAATGACATCTTTTTTACACAAAAATGCTATCTAGTGGCCAAGAAAAACATTACAATTTAAAAAAAAAATAACCCTATTTTTAAAATTTGTTCCTTAACGGGATAAATTTAAGGTCTCATATTTTTTAAAAAATTATAGGATAAAATTAATTATATTCTGAAAAACATTTAGTGTTGTTTTAGAAATTCGTCATGTGATTTACTAAAATTTAGAGTTCTTTATTTCATTGTTTTTCAAATAACGAATTTTTTTTGTTTCTTTTTTGGTAAAGAAAAGGTCTAGAAAATTTTGAAATTCAACTTTTTTATATTATTAATATATTTAGTTATTAACATCTAAAATTTATTTGTGTACATATTTTTTTATGTATTTGCCCTTTGCTTGCAAATAATTTCACATAAATTAAAATCCATATAAATTTTTCATATTCACACCTCAGCGCGTAAACATTCTTTCAAATAATGTGTTCACGTTTTTTTGAATATAAGAAAATCCAATTCTTCGAATGGGATTTACCGTTTTGCGAACATAATAAAATAAAACTAAGTTTAAAATAAAAAAATATTTGAATTGTTTATTTTTCATTTCATATTTTTATTTAATTGATTGTTTTCAAAATTTATAAATTAAAAATTATTTTTGAAAAAAAATTATTTGACAAAAATTTAGTACAACAAAAAAATTGTTTATTTTTTTTGTTTTTATCAAAAAAAAGTAAGTGAATGTCAAAAAAAAGTAAGAAATGTCAAAATAAGTACACGAAAAAGAATGTTTATAAAAAAACTTAAATTCACGAAAAAGTACACGAATTGAATATACAATTCATATATTCAACTTTTTCACATTTACGCAGAATTGTCATATGTTTTTTTTTTCTTTTACTCAATTCTAAAAAGTTTAAGATTAAGCTGAAAAAAAAAGTAAGTGTCATAATACCCTTAATACCAATAATAATAGCTGCTACAGTGACAGTGGGGGTTGTCTTCAATAATTACATTTTGTAACTGTTGTAAAGGCTATAATCACTTTTAGCAAAATAGTAATAATAATAGGCGGATTCATTGTTTCCTTACAGTCCCATTCCGCATCATTTTCCCATGTTTCCGCATCATACTTCCTATCCTTTCTATCTCCCTAGCCAATACGCTGCATTAGCAGATAAGGGTTTCATTCCATTATATTGGCTAAAGGAGGAAGTAAATTTAGTCAATAAGAATCTGACACTACCAAGGGGAAATTTTTAGTTTCGTTGGCAGATTCCCACCGCCTCCCTTAGGAAAAAAAAAGAAACTACTTGTTCTTGTTTTCTTTAAACAAGTGCGTTTAGGTGTTATTCTTAACAATCTGTCACTCAACAAAATGTCATTTTCTATTTCTACATGATTAGATAAAAATAGACAATTGTTAAAAAAAATATTTAAAAAAAAAAAGTTACAAGTGTATTTAAATAAATTCTAAAATAATTACAACAACTCTAAGTTCATATAAGTAAATTATTCTTTTGACAGAAAAATAAGATATTTTTATAAGCTAAATAAAAAATTAAAATTAAACCTACAATTTTTATTTAATAAAAAGAAAAAAATGATTTTATTTAAAAAAAAAAAAAAAAACTAAATGAATTTTCCAATTGCTGGCATTTACGAATAAAATTATGTCATTATTTGGAATATTTGAAGGTATATAAATGCCTATTATGTGATGACGTCATCTTAAAAACTAGTTATCGATTATTGGAAGTATCCCGTAAATTTTTGTAATATTATTTTACTATGGTTGACATTAAAAAACAACTATACTTTATTAAATGTATGTATAGGTAATTTTTTTTTTTAATGTTTCTCTCCAAAATATAACGATTTAAATTAAATCGACAGAGTGCTTTTTCAGCTTAAATTAAATCAAAAGTCTTTTTTCAATTTAAACTGAATCATTAAAGCCTGTAATTTGGCCGGAAAAAAAAAATATTATATATCTTCAGAATATTTTATTTTGTCAATTCATTTTATTAACAGAAATTTCAAACATTTTCTTTATATTTTTTTTTTTTTTGACATTTATGATATTTAGAAGTTGTATCTTGTATTCTATATTACAATTTTCTCAAAATCAACATTTTCATTATACTTACATACATACATTTTAAATGTGTAAAATATTATATTATGTAAATTAAAAAAAAAAAATCTATAAACTATATGTATATTATTTGTAAATAATTATCTTAAGCAAAATATTATATATCACTATAAATTATATACTTATTACTTAAATATTTATTTAAAAAAAAAAAAAATTAAATAATTTGAATTTTTGCATGAATCATTGTTTTAAAGGTAGTTATTAATAGTTGTTACTTAAAATTTATTTTCATATTTTATTTTAATTTTTAATAATAAATGTATAGCAAATATAATAATAATAATATTATTATTTTTCTTTTTTTCATTTATTTATTTGTCTCTAAAATGTAAAATGTATAAATTATATTATATTATAATGAAATATATATATATTAATTTATATATATATGTATATGTATTTACATATATAAATAAACAATATAAATATATTTAAACAGGTCATAATGTAATGACACCACCACCACCAAAAGGTCCAAGACATCCGCCTGCATATAGTGTTGCTGCACAAATGGCTAGACTTCATAGATTAGGACGTGCACATAGTCATGAAGGTGTTACATCTGCATCTGCTGCAATATCATCAGGTACATCAGCCTCAAATACAATATCAAATTCTCCATTAATAAATCAGCAACAGCAACAACAACAACAACAGCAGCAACCACAACAATTAATTTGTAGTAATATACCTGTAACCAGTAGTTATTATCAACATCATTCGCATCATCATAATATGGGAGACGAAGATGGTAAATGAAATTTTTTTTTACTTACCTTAAATGGTCATGGAGTTTTATACAGTATTTAGAGTAGACTGATGTTAAGTAAACTTTGACTTTTTGAAACTTTTTTCTTTTCTGTGCGGCAATTTCCTCGAGAGTTAATTAAGATATAGATAACGAACTTGAGAAACAAGTTTTTTTTCCAAAGAAAGTTTCTCGATGTTCTTATCCTTTATGGTCAATTAATACGTTTTTTCAATATAAACATTTCAAAAGAAAACATGTGTTGAATTTTTTACGCTCTCCTCTATCTCTGCTCTCTCTCAGCTGCCATAATCCATAGTTTTGAATGTGAAGCGATCACATTTTTATTAAATTTAAATTCTTGAAATGATGTTGCTGAATTGTTTACGATGACTGATTAAGTGAATAGGGTCACCTATTGATTTTTTTTTTCCTTATTGCCCCTCTTGGGAGCATGGGATATCTACTAGGCATCTCCATCTGACTCTATTCTGTGCAGTTATTTTTCTTTCTTCCAATGTTTTTCCGTTGAGGTTAGTTCCTCTAATATGATTCGCCTGCAGGTGTTATTGGGGCGACCGCGTCTTCGGGTTCCTTGTAGGTTCCAATCTAGTGCTTCCCTTGCTATGCATTCTTGCATGTATTGAATTTATGCCTGTCCAATTTCGAATATTTCTTGCCCATGCCCAGTAAGCAATTGTACTGGTAACTCCTCTTTTTTTCGATTTTGGCTTGCATTATCAGTTTCTCCGAGATCATATTTATTGTCCCGCACATCAAATGGCCAAAATATTTAGCTTTTCCTCGTTTGAGAACTTTAAAGAGTTTTCTCTATTGACCTATAAACGATTTAGAACTTCGGTATTTAAAATATAATTTTTTATAAATTCACATTTCTAAAGCTTCTATTTCTATTCGTTCATATGTGAAGAACGTTTGCCTTAATTCATCTTTATTTCATTAAACATTTTTTTCGCAATTATGATAAAATTTTTAACTAAACTCAACTAAAATCAACATTAAATAAATTTATTAATTTTTTTTTTGTTTCAATTTCAATCTCGAAAAAAAGGTGGTAAAACGCTCAAAACGTTCATTCATTTGTATTTTTCTCTAAACTTAGCTAATATTTTCTGACATTATGTACATATTTGGAAGAATCCTGAAAATATATAAATCGGAAAGCAAGAAAGTCGAAAATATATAGTTTTCAAATATAAATTTTAAATTCTTTTGAGTAAAATATAAAATAAACTTCTTTTGTGTAACTATTTTTAATAGAATTTTCGTATTTTCTTTTAAGAATATAAGAACGGTTGTAAACCACTTTCTGAAAATATAAGATTTGGTCCCTGTAAATACAAGTTTCCGCAATGAAACTTCAATTATTATAAAAGCATCAAATTAAGTTTTTATTTACTACATTTCCAAAAAAATTTTTAAAAAAATATGCATATTAACTTCCTCTGTCCGTCCGTTCGTCTCTTTAGAAAACTTCTACTTTAACGGTGTAAGAAAACTTCTCTTTACGGTCTCTTTAGAAAACTTCTACTTTAACGGTGTAGAAGTTTTCTAAAGAGAAATGCAATTATAACCATGGGTAGGTCTCATTAAAAAATTAATGTTGTAGAGCAATTTTTTTTTATATAGCCCCCCTATATTACAGAGCTACAATCCCTCTATTTTAAATGTATATATATTAGATTCAGTTTAACATTTTTTCAATCTAAGAATGCCATTTGCGACAGGCATTTTTTTTTTAGCTTTATAAATCAATCGGAATTAAACATTTTTTTAAAATTTAATGTTTAAATTTACCGTTATGTAAAGACCAAATTATTGTATGATTTTTCTACCTTTATAACTCCGGCGCGCTTTTAGATAGGGGGCTGAAATTTTGTGATAAGAAAGAATTTTAGAATCAGAATAAGCTAAGCAGATTATTAGTATATACCACCCCCTGTTTAAGGACTATTAGGGTTCAAAAATTTTCCTATATTTAAAGACCTGTAACTTAGGCATCTGTATACATTTTTTTGAAAAAAAGAGGCTTTAAATTAAGGCTTTAACTTTATAATTTTTTTACATGTGTTCATTTTTTTTCTTAATTATGTAGAGCTGTTCTCTTAAAATCGATGAAAGAGTCTCTTTATTATTAACATTTTTTCTAATTATATGAAATTTTAAGAAGATTTTCAAATTTTAGTGCAAGTTCCAAACAGTTTGTATTGTCTTTTGTAAAATGTGCCCTTTTTTGAAGTTGATGTCTCTAAAAAAAAATAATTTTTTGCAGAAAATTACCTAAACATCATGCAAGGAAAAAAAAAAAAAACTTTTATAATTTTTTTGTTTTATTCGGGTGTTTGCATTAATTTTTGCATCAGCTTGAAGTTGTTGCCTTATTGTGTTTCTAGTTAAAATTTTTCTGAATATATAACGTTATTTACATTTTTTTTTATATACGAGTACATATGTTTAAGTGAATAGTAAAATATTCTAACATTTTGTTAACTGATTTCCTGAATTTCTACATTTCGTATACAACGGATATATGATACAAACAAAATATTTTCAATGTCACAAAATTTTTAATATATTTTTCTGTGGCAACTTATGATGAATTCACTGTTTCGGTACATTTGTTCCGAACTCATGTCGGCGCGCATGTTTTTTATACGGAAATTAGAATTCTCTAAATTTTCAAAAACGTTCAGAACTTTTTTTTTTCTCTGTGGAACAAAAGTTGATACTTTTCAGTTCAGAACTATTTTTTTTTTTTTTTTGCTGTAATTTTTAATTTTTCTGACATTCTCACATTTAAAAAAAAAATTTATTAGAAAACAGACGCTCCGCAGTAATATTTTTTTTTAAGTAAATAACAGTTTAAGTTCGAAGCAGAATGTTCTGAAGCAATGAATCGTTAGCGTTAGAATTCTCTTTTAAAAAAAATAGTTCGGAACAAAATGAAAACAGTGAATTTCCAGCATTATTATTATTTTTTTTTTCCCAATATTGTTTTTATTATATATTTATTTTTTTATTTTTATACAGATGACGAGGACGCACAGGTTTCGGCAGTTTAAAATTTATAAAAATCAAAATAATAAAAGACATTTAAAAAAACTATATATATATATATCTATATATATACCATATTTATGACATACGAAATCAGGTTTTTTTTTATTGTGATTTAAAAAAAAAAAGAAAAAATTATAAATGAATATTGTTCAAAAAAAAAAAAAAAAAAAATATGTACATTATATGTAAATGATTTGGAAAATGTGTCGTTTTTTAAAATTTAAATAATTGAGAATAGATTTATATCCTATATTTGTAAAAAAAAAAAAAAATAAAAAAAAAAAAAAAAAAAAACCAAGTCGAATCTATTTTTAGATTTATTTTTTATTTCATGTCAATTTCTTTTTTTTTGTTTTTTTTTTTAAGTTTTTTTTTTTTTTGTATTTAAAAAGATGAAGTGTACAAATTAATATGAAAATTGGTAAATTAAATTCGACGCTTATAAATTAAAATTAATGTTACCGTTATATATATAAAAAATAAAAAAAAATAAAAAAAAAAATAGAGAAGCTATATTGCAAGTTATTTAAATATTTAATAATTATTCGAAATATTTATAATAAACATAAGTATGTAGTAACAACTATAAAAAAAAAAGTGTCAAATCAATCCTGTATACCTATGTATCTATATATATATATATATATAATAAAATAAAAGTATAAAAATATATGTAATAAAATAAAAGTAAATCGTAAAAAAATTAAGATGCAATTTATATCTTTCAAAAAAATTGTACCCAATAAATTTAAAGTTAAAAATTAAAAAACAAAAAAAAAAAATACTTTATTTAATTTTTTTTTTTTATGTTGATTTGGAGATGCACTCAAAAAATAAAATTTAATTTCTTCCGTGTAGGAAAAATCGGATTTAAAAAGGTGTAATAGTTTGGGGCTATTTTTTTTGTTTTTTTTTTATATTAAGTGTGATAAAATATGTTTTGGTTTATAAGATTTTTTTTTTTTTTCTAATTAATAAGTAAATTACTTAAAAAAAAACATAAAAAAAAAACCTTGAATTATAAAAAAATGTACGCATAAAGATTGTGTTGTTATTGTGCAATATACATATATATTTAATGTATAATTGCAATTTTTTTTTTTTTAAATTAATAAATAATTTGTATCGAAAAAACAAAATTTTACCCCCAAGAATTGAAATGTCCTGTAGAAATAGCTCAATAGACTATATATATATATAAAAAATCAATATATATATATATATATATATATATATATATATATATATATATATATATATATATATATATATATATATATATATATATATATATATATATATATATATATATATATATATAATTATATTTATATATACATAAACATATGTATATATTACAAAAATTATCTAGTTTTGAATTTTATTAAAATTTAATGTGTATTATAATTTTAATATTTCAAATGTTTTTTTTTTTCATTAATTTCTTTATATATATATTGTTAATAAATGTATATATATATATATATATATATATATATAGTTTTGATTTAAAAGAAATAAGTTAAATAAAAATTCTACTTCACTTACTAAATTTATAAATATTAATTTGTACACCATATTTTAATTTTATATCATTTAAAAATATAATAATTATTTTATAAGTTCATATAAAAATTTGCATTATTATATATACATAATATATACATACTAAGTTTTTTGATAAATTTATAAATGTAATTTTGAAAAAAAAAAAAATATTTTTTTTTTAGTACTTCAAATGTATTTTTTTTTAAATTTAAATTAAAATAATCACTATAAAAGTTTGTTTCATAATTCGTAATTATTATATAAATATAAAGAAAAAACAAAAAAAATTACTTTTAAGTCTTAAAATTCCAAAAAAAAAAAAAAAAAAAAGAAAAAAAAAACTAATAAATGTGAGCAGTAGAATTAGTTTTAAAATACTTGGGGGGAGGGGGGGCGGCTTATGATTGAAAATACATAAAAAAAAACGCATTGCGCACAATCATAACTGTGGTATGACTAAAAACAACGGTAAAAAAATTTTCAAATATGGTTTCAAACATTTCATTTTTAAAAAACAAAATTCATAATTGAGGTATTAGCTATTTAAGATTCCGATCTCGAATTTGAAAAATTTTTCGCCTTCAAGTCATCATTTTATTTGAATATATCAAATTTTTTTTCAATTTCAGCAATTCAATATAATATTAGTCCTGATTCACTGCTGATCATATACAGGCAATCTTATAGAAAATTTTAATCGAATTATGTTTGTAAAATAATATTTCTCTATTTGCTAGCATTCTTGTTTTTCTATTGTTCTTATTCAGTTTTAGTGCATATACAAATATGACTTTCTTTTCTATTATTTAATTTAGTTTTGCTTCAATTAGTTCAGTAATCAGTGTGCTTAAGCACTTTACATGCCTATCTTACATGCCTAAAATTTGGTTCTTATTTTTTTTTAAATTCTCTCTATAAGATTGCCTGTATATCACCAGTAGTGCCTGATTTATTATTTTACTCCTAAACAACAAAAATTTAAAATAATTAAAAGCAAAAAAAAAGCTTTCGTAAATTTCGGAATTAAAAGATTAGTTTTTGATTAAAATTATTAAAAAAAAAAAAGAAAATATGTATTTAAATTTTTCAAATTTGATATATCTTCAAAAAGCGAACACAACTACGCTTTTCACTTTTATTCTGCAACCCTTTAATGTCGTTTTAATCACATTTTGAACCTACCCCCACCACGGTTGCCAGTTATCCTTGTATTTTCTATCATAAGTTGCCAACAAAATGAACTCATTTAAAAAGAGTTCAATTAATAAGTAAATCATAAAAATGAATGATCTAATTTTAACTGTCTTATGCAATGCAATACGTTCGTTTGTTTTAGTTTTTTTTTTTTTTTTTTTTTTTTTTAAGTAAATGGTAGTTTTATTATATATATATATTTAAGAAAATATAGAGAATTTATATTATTTAATATGCACTATACTCATTTGTGATAAAAAAAAAAAAAAAAAAAAGAATAGTGTGCTTCACATTTTATGTTTTATTAAAAAGATAAAAAATTTAACATTTCCAAGATATTATTTCTAGCTATACTGTAGTTAGTAGATTGAAAAAAAATTTTACAAAATAATTTTCTTTTTTAATTTTTTTTATATAATCTTCAAATTAATTATAAAATAAAATATGTATAGTAATATTTACTAAGTATATTTGAATATATTATTAATATATATTGGAAATATATTAAAAAAATATGTTCAAAATATTAGAAACTAGACGTAACGACTACAGTATTATTGACCCTATTTATATATTTTATACATAAAAAAAATGAATTTATGAAAAACAATCTTTAAGTTGTTCAAATTATGATTTTTTTTTTATATATTTAATAAGTATTTAGTATTAATTTTTTTTTATCTAACTATTGACGCGTAAATATATGTACATACAATAAATATTTGACACATAACCATATTTTAACTATGAACTCTACCTCAAACTAAAGTTAATTGAAAATCCGAGTACAACATATTGGCACTACCTGAAAGTATAGTTCTAAGAATTAATATAGGTCTTCCGAAAAAAAAAAAAAAAATAAAATTAAAAGAAGCAACATAGGCATATAAATATATATATATATATATATATATATATATATACATACATAATATTACCTCAAAAATTACCAATTTTAATAAAATTTTCCACCTATTACACAAATATAACAAGAGAAAATTATTTAATAATATAAATATTTATTTAAAAATATAAAAAAGATATTACATTTTTTAGCTGTTTCATTTACCTTTCCCCAAGTACATTTTCAAGCACACTTGCAAAACATGCAAGTTTTTCCGACAAAACACGCAAGAATTCGGAAAAGAATTTCTAATAGTTTTTTGTAGCGTTGGCTACATTAAGGGTAGGTTACGTTCACATGGAATGCATATCTGTGGATGCAGAACATATTTCAGTTAACTTCGTTTACTCTTCAGAAATATTAACGAATATTTTGCATTCAACATGCATCCATTCGTTCATAGACTGCACGTAAGCGACAAATTTTTATTTTGACATATTGCAAAGCGATTATTTTCGATTTTCATTATTATTTTCTTTCGTTTTATTTTATTAATTTTTGTTTTAAACAAAACACAAAAGAAAAAAAGAGACAATTTTAAAAACAAATATATTTGGCATTTGAATAATATGCATCTTGTTTGCATCTTATAGCGGATGCAAAAATATTTTATGCTTCTTAAATGTGCGAAAGGGAGAGCATGTCATGAATACGATATATATTTTCAAGCATCCAGAGGCATACATCTCACGTGAACGACACCTTAAAGTTACTTTATACTTTCATGCAAGTAATTCGAAATGGTAAATGGTACAGCTATATTATATTAAAAGAGAATAAATCTATAATAATTTTGAATAAAAAATGTTATTCTTAACATGAACAAAAAAAGATTGAATAAAAAACAAATTTTATTGAATATTTATAGGACATTAATAAGTTGTATTCGTTACGCTAGTTAAAACTAAACAAAATATTTAACTTACTTTGCTATAAAAAAAGATTTAAGAAAAAAAAAAAACAAACAAACTTTTTAAAAAATAAAAATGTGGTATCTAAAACTTTCTACTATTTTTTTTAAGATTAAACAGGAAAGACAGGGTATTTTATAAAATAAAATTTTAGTAAAAATGACAAAATCATCCCTATTAATTACTAAATAAACTTTTGTATGCTAAAAGATAGAATATCTAATTTAATAATAAAATAAGAATTGGATTGTTTTTTTTTTGTTTTTAACAAGTAACATGTAAAAAATAATTTTTTTTTTTTTTTAATTCTGAGCAGAGGTTTCATTTCTGAGTACGTTATATTCAGATCACAGATTATGTTCAGAGCATTAAATTTAACAAAAAGTTTTGGAAAGTAATAATCAATTTTTGAATGTTAAAATTTTATGTAAAAATTATAAAAAAAAAAAAAATGTTATGATGTATAAATGTTACTTTTCCTCTCGTGTTTGAACAATTCAAAAATTTTAATTTTTATTCTATAGATATTCACATAATTCACCGATTGTCTGAAAGACTCATCACTGAAACGATGAAAAAATGTATCCCGTCACGTCTATTAAAAAATATCACGTCTGGCATTTCTGAAAGACTAGAGATTTGACGCGATGGAATTTTTTTGTTAAGTTGGTAAAACACTATTGTCAAAACAAGTTTTTTTTTTAAAATTGCGAATTTTTTTGTTTTTACTTTTGAGTTTTTGTTGCTATGAAAAGTTTTAAAAGTAAATGTGTATAAAGTCCATTATTTTTTTTTTAAAACCACATGAACATTTTCAGGTACCTAAACTGAAATGTATTTTATGTACATAAAAACATGCATGTTTAAAATATATACATTTAAAAATCCTTCATCGTCTCTTACTATAAGACCATAATTATTTAAAATAATAGAAAGATCTTTTCACGCTTGCCCATATTTAAGTTTTGTATTAGAAAATCCAGCAAATTCTTTAGCTATATCTGGATTTTTTTCCACAATTTGTAGCAATTTTTCAAATTATTTAACATTTGTTACTTTTTTTAAACTGAAATAAAAACTTTAATTTAAACATTCTATTTAACACAACAAATTCAATTGCATTCAAATTAATGTGTTACTTATTTTTCTGGTTTTTTCATTTTTATTTATTAACATTTAAAATTTTAACGAAAAAACTAAAAAAAAAGAAACGAAACACATGATATTCTGTTCGATGGGAAATTTAGAAGTGATAAAAAAATTGTTATCGTATCGTAGACAAAGCCTTTCAGAAATGTTATACGTGATGTCATAAATGTCATGTTACTATCACGTCTAAGTTTTTCATAATACAAAATTATAGCTTCAGTGATATTCATCGTATGTTAATTCATCTTTTAGAATACGGGTGATTGTGAATGTTATTGTATGTTGAGAGGGGGGAGGGGGGAATAAAAATGCACTTCATATCAATAATTGATTAAAATAAATGATATAGATATGAAGTTTTCGAACTCGAAAGCAAAATATAACTCTTCAGTTTGCTTCTAAAAGTTAATTAAAAAAAAAAACAAAATAGACACCACTGAGTGTTTAATCATTATTGTTTATTTAAAAAAACAATAATGATTACTAATAAACATTTTGTATTTAAGTATGAGCATTTATATTTTTGAAAAAAATTTATATAAGTATTAAAATTTTTAATAAATTGAAACTAATCGTCCAAGTTCTATTTTTCATATGTTAATCTTTACAAATTGATTGTAAATTTTGTTATTTGTGTTGGGTAAAAAACAAAAAAAACCAAGTTTCAAAAAATTCAATGTTAAATCTTAAAATTTGTTTAATTGTAAATTCAATTAATTAAAATTCGAGAAAACATTAACAATAGATGATTCTAGAACATGGGCGAATAAGTGCTACTAATTTTTGAAATTAATAGAAATACATTTTATTTAAGTAAACTATATTATTAAAATTATATTCTTTAAACTAATCTTTTTTTTTTTTTTATTTTGATAAAAGACATTTTTACACAAAAATTACATTTGAAGTACGATTTTATTTCGATAATTAATTTTTAATATATATATAATATATATATATATATATTATATATATTATATTATATTATTATATATATATATATAATATATATATATATATATATATATATATATATATATATATAAAATAATTTATTACAATAATTAATTAAATATTATAAATTGTATGCGTATATATTTTAAATAAATTTAGCGAAAGAGCGAAAGAATATAATGAATATATTTATTATTGTGAAAATAAATATAAATATTAATTTATATATATTTTATTATATATATATGAATGTAAAAATATAAAGCCAAAATTTAGTATTTTATAATTAAAATATATTTCATGTATGTATAAACTGATTCAATAATATAAAATTTATGTATAATAGTGTAGTGTTAAAGCTAGAATAACAGTCAGAATAAAAAAAAAAACTCATTCCAAAGTGGTGGTATCATCTAGAACAGAAAGAAAAATAAAACAAAAAAAAATAATAATAAGCACCCTCCTAACAAAAACACATAATGGATGGTGTGAAAAAGCATTTTATCACTTAAGTATAAAGTACGGTATACATTATCAGTTCAGTCATAAAACTGATGGCTGAACTGACCACTGAACTGATAATGTATACCCTACTTAACATTTTTTTAACATATTTTTTTTTTTATGTAAAAAAAACTAAGTAGATATACGTTTTTTGATCCAGAAGAAAAAAAAAAAAACTATTTATTTTTATTAATTTTTTATCTATATGGAAATAAAATATGTATAATATGATTTAGAACTTATAAGATATGTATGTTTGTTTGCTGAGTATGTGTACGTTTTGTTTTTCTTATTACTCTTCACATTTTATAGTGAATTTCTTACTTTGGCTGTTCTTCTAGTTTTTATCAATCTATATATACATATATATGTATAGTGTATAACTATATATATAGTAAGATGGATTTATGCTTGATCGATAAAATGTTCAGTTTTAAAGAAGGAGGGAGATAACATATTGAATTTTTATTTAAAGAAGAAAAATAGACGGCTTCATATAATTTCATAAGAAAATTTATGTTTGCGGCAACTTTTTTGACGGCAACATTTATTTTAATATCAAATTAATCTGTTTTGAAGTTTTGAGAACAAAAAAAACTATTGTTTGAATTTATTAAATCAGTTTAATAAAAAATTTATAATTAATGATATTTAGTTTTTTAGGCAATACACACATTGAATTCTCATAAAAATTAAATTAATTTCTTACTATCTCCCTCTTTAAAGCCTGAAGGTCACGTCTAAATCCACCTTAAACACAGTATAAAGAAAAAAAAAAAAATTAAAAATTATAAAAATAATTTTATAAAACTTTCTTAAAATGTATTAAAAATTTATTTATATTTTTTTCTAAAGAATAATTCAAAAGAAAAAAAGAAATTATTAAAAAAAAAAACAAAAGAAAGAAAGAAACGAGAAATAATCCCGGTCCAATAAATTTATTTTTTCTATTTTTTTTTTTTTTTTTTTAATTTATGTTAAATATATTTCAAATATGTAAAATATTCTTATGTATCTTCAAATATATATAGCCAAATTAATAAAAAACAAATAATAAATAGATTAATTGTTATATATATATAAATATATATATATATATATATATATAAATATATATATATATATATATATATATATATATATATGTATGTATATATATATATATACTTATATATTATGTTGTATATAATGTAATTCAATTTAACCCAAAGGTAAAAAAAAAAAAAAAAAACAATTTTAAAAAATATTAAAATGAAGTTTTTATTCGTTTTAAAACAAAAAATAAAATTTCCAGAAAAAGAGTTAATTTTTGATCAGGATCGTTGTTCGAACAATTTTGGAAAGTGACTCAACCGAATTATGTCATTTAATAGCCAAATTGAAGTTAATTTTGATGTTTTTGACATAATTATGAGGGTAAAATCATGAAAGTCTTGTGAGTTAAACAATTTTTTCTTCTGTGAAAAGTCTTTCATAAAAAGTCACACAATCAAGAAAATTCTTATGAATTGAAAAGAAATGATTTTGCTTTGTATAACAAATTTTTCGTGTCAAAAACATAAACTGCATTATCTTAGGTGTCAAAAACATAAACTACAAATAAGGACATTTTTTTGTATGGAATTTTGTGGATTGAAAATATTATAAAATAAAATTGGGAAAACTAGTTTTATTTGAAGTTTAATTTTGGATGAAGAGATTGGAGAAATAGAAAGAAGTAAATAACCATTCTGTACGTGGAAAAAAACGCCTGCTAAATGCTAAAAGACTCATCGAATTTTTGGATACATTGGTAAAATTAAATTGGATTTAGAAAAAAAATTATAAGTATAAATATAATCACCCATATTATTGAAGACTTATCATACGAAGAGTATCACTGACGCAATGATTTGTTATTCTACTAGACTTTTCCTACAAAGTGATAGCCATTTTCTATCACGGCAAAATTCTTGTACGATAAATATCACTTTTAAGTAATTCTTAGGAATTAAGTATTTTTTTTTAGTTTTTAGTTAAGTCTAAGTTTAAATAAAAATATAAAAATGGATAGAGTGGAAAGAAAGTATGTATAATTAAAAATATATTAGTATTTTAGTGAATGTTGTTTTTGTTTAGTATATTTTACAAATTAAAAATTTTTTGTTTTATATATGTGTTTATCATGCAAACCACAAACGTAAACATAAAAGTTTAAACACGGTATCATGCAAACCGCAAACGTAAACGTAAACATAAAAGTTTAAACTCGGTATCATGCAAACCGTAAACGTAAATGGTAGTATGAAAACAGTAACCGTACAGTTGGATTTTTAAACGTATGCTTTAGCTCGCGGTTCTTTTAGTTTTTTATGTTTTTTTGTTTCTTTTTTGTATTTTAAAAATTTAAAATAAGCGTAGTTGAATTTATTTTGTTTACAATATTTAAAAACAGTCATTTTTGAGTATGCCGCGTAATGCTATTTTTAACATGAATGTGGATGAATGTGGAAATGGCAGGTATTGTTTTCATACCAAAAACTTCTACCCGAAAACATATAAAAAGTATTTTTAGCTTGATGTCTGTCTGTATGTTTGTATTGGTATGTCTGTGATTACGTGTACAGCCTAAACGGCCGAGCAGAAGTTTTTGAAATTTCATATTTAAGGTTTTGACGTAATTGTCTCGGATTGGTAAACTTTTGAAGCACATCGGACAACCACAAGTGGTAGTTTACTAGTGAAAAATTTTAAGTTTTTTGCAAATATTTCTTAACTGGAAAATATTATGATCAAAATTATTAAAAAAAAGTTGTTAGACAAGTAAAGGGCAACAACTTTGACATAAAACATTTTTGACCCGATTAACTTTATTTTATGTAAATTAAATAACATATTTCATACATATTATACGCCATTATGCATTATATGAACAAACCCTGACTTCAAAATTGTAGATATACTGTAGTACTACAAAGTATAGCGTTCAAATAGTTTATATGCACAGATATCTATAAAGTTTTGAATTCAATATTGTTTGTTATATGCAGATAATGTGTATAAAGTGAGTATTTTATGTATACAAAAATTTGTAGCTGCTTTAGTATACATTTAAAATCGTTTTGTATTTTGATCTTTTTTTTTCTATTTTTGTTTGAATTTATTATGAAATTGGATGTTCTTCAAAAAAAAAAAAAGCAGATGTTTACACTTCAAAAATTTTATATGCAAGGTAAATAAATGCATTGTATATTTGTGGTTTATATCTACATTGTAGTAAAAGTATAATACTGTAATAATACAGCAGATATATGCAATTCTGAAGTCAGCCAAACTGTTTTTGATTATTTTTATCTTTTTTATATTTGTGTCATCAAGATTCTCTTGTTTTAAGAAAAGAAACTTGATGACGCAAGATGCAAACTGTAAAATTTTTGTTTGATTCAATATTAATGTACATTTTAAGTTCAGTTAAAAAAATTCTCTGGTTAAAAATATAACCTAAACTGAAACTAATTTTATTAGTTACTAAACACATAACATAAATAAATTTTATCACAAAATCCACAGATATAAAAATAAATAAAACAAAATTGTCATAACATAAACATGCATATGTACATACATATATATGTGTGTAGTTAAAATATATTGGTCTTGCTGTAAACCAAAAATAAACACCTAAAACTTCAACAGAAATAAAATTCTTCATCAATCCAATAATCTACTTAACCTGTCAACTATTTTTAAAGTTTAACTACAGATATAGGTATGTATATATTTGTAAATCAAGCTTCATATAAATAATGACTAAAATTATAAGGTCGAAATCTTATATTTCAAGCTAAAAATATATACAACTATAATTAAAATTATAAAATAGTTCACTTTTACTTGTAAATATTTGAAATTTTGACAGGGTGAAATTTTTTACAGCTGATTTTAAATAAACTTTTAAAGTACATTTTGCGTATCATGCAAACCGTACGGTTTGCATGATAAGCACCATATTGAACTAGCACCGGAGAACGTACATAGTTATAAGTTGCAAGAAGCCCCCGTATCTTGCGAACTAGAAGTCGGACCGAAATGATTTAAAAAATGTACTCCCTAATTTTGTTGTAGAATTAAAATATAGAAAAAAAAAATAAAACGGTTCGACTTTGAGCCCGCCCAAAAAAATAGCCCCCAAAAACTAGAGTGCCACTTTTTGGTACTTCTCATTTTTTTTTATTTTTAATTTCTATTACAGAATCGGGGACTAGGTTTTTTTAATCACTTCGGTCCGACTTCTGGTTCGCAAGATACGACGGCTTCTTGCAACTTACGAATACGTACTTTCATTTACTATTTAAAAATCAAACCTCTTTTTTAAATAATTTTAGCTGAACGTTTAAATATGGCAAAATTCGAGAATTACAAATTTATATAGACGTGATGTGATACATATTTTCATCACGTAAGTGATGAGTCTTCAAGAATATGGGTGAATATATGTAGGCATTTTCATAAACAATCTATGCAATACCGTAAGATGCAAGAAATCGATATGATTTAACAAAGGAACTTACCGATTTTGTAGTATCTAGAATTTAAATTAGTAAACAGAAATAAAAAACTTTCACTTTCCGGAACTTTTTTATAAATATTTTTTTCTTTTTTAGTTTCTATTAGAGATCGAGGTTTAGATTTTTTAAATCATATCTGCCAGACTTTTGGCTCTCAAGATACGGGAGTTTCTTCAAAATGGCAATGGGAAAGATGGCAAAGGGTATGATATTTTTGATTATTTTGCAATTTTTGTTAACAATTTTCTATAATTTTTTGTTAATTCAATTAAAACAACAAAACAAAATGTAAACAAAAATTTTATTTTGAAAATTTCACAAAGGTCAAAATAAAATAGGTAAGTGTTCGTAGTGGAAAATTTATTAATATTCACAATAAAAAAAAATTTTGTCAACTACATTTCACAATACTAAGTTTGTTGATAGTTGATAGCAGTTGTAAACTATCATAATAGGGGCCATTGTAAATGTCGCATGTCAACATTGGATTCATACCATAGATATATTACTAATAGATAGGCAGTGAAGAAAATATTTTCAGCCAATTTTGAGAAACAGCTGAGTGAACCGTGCGTATGTATTGCTTTAGTTTCCTCAGAAATAGGTTCCTAAAAGGTGAAATAAATTCATTTCTAATTTTTTTAAGGATTTTATCACTAATTTTGTTACTTTACAAGTAGTTAAAATTTTGGATAACCTAAATTAAATTAAATTTTGATTTTAAAAACAAAATATATCAATTAAGTAATAAATAATATAAAAACTTAAAATATCTGAATAAAATTGGTTCTGAAAAACTGCTTTACATTATTTTAATAAATATAAACAGCTGATGTATACATATTATAAAATGCATATGTATTTTTTTGACTGAATACCTTAAGATAGGAAAACACATAAGAAGAAAAGGAACGACTATACCTAACTTCCCATCTATTAGTTAATATATCTATGATTCATACAAACAAGAACGTTTATTAATAAAAAAAAAATTATTGTTCAAAAAAAATTGTTCAAAAATGTGTAGGTAAGTATTTTTTGGATAATTTTTGCTAGGTTTTCAGTAAGTCAATAACAAAAGATAAAAATAATTTTTAAAATTATAGATATAGAAGAATTGCAAACAAAAATGAAAAAAAAAATGAGAATAAGAAGGCAAGCCTTGCGAGGGTCAACTATTGGTTTGATAAGCGATATTTATGGCGTAAATTTATAAATCGGTCAATTTTCTTTCTTTGTGAACAAAATTTCCGTATTGCAAATGTCGACGGGAACTTTTTTTTAGCGTCAAGATTTTTTCGATTGGTTAACCAACCCAGTCTTGTCTTTTTTATTAATGTCCCTTATTTGGCAATTGTATTTATGTTGATGCATCCTATTTTTCAAATATTATAATAAAGGTATATATTCATATAATATAATAAAGGTAAAAATTAATATTTTCTATATAACATATTATTTGTTTTATATTTAAAAAAAATTTTGTCAAAACTATACAAATTTTCTAATAATTTTCTAAATAAAAATTATTGTAACTCTGATGAAGTGCCCAATTGGAACACGTTGACAAAAAGTAAAAATTTGGTATTTTTATTTTTTGATTGAAGTTCTATATTTCCAGACGAAATTTATCATCTTAAATAAATTTATAAGGAAATGAAATCAACAATACTAAAAATAAAAAAATTCGATTTTTAAGCCTGCCCCAAAAAAACGGACCACAAAAACTAAGGTACCACTTTCCGCGACTTTTTTAAATTTTTTTTTCTTTTTTAGTTTCTATTACAGTATCGTAGCAGCCGGTATTTATTAAAGTTGACATTTAATTGATCATTCGTGATCGTTCTGTAAACAAAACACATTGCATTTTCAACACAATGCGTTTGAGTTCATAAATTTTACATTGTATCAGGTTGCAGTTTTTTTTTTGGAACATTTTCGAGGTCACGGAATCCATAGTCCTACAACGGCAACACCTACTTTTACAAAACAAACGTTAAAATAATTGTTAGATTATTGTTCTACTTGATTGAGATTAAATATAGATATATATCCAATAGGCAATATATAACTGTTTATATGACAAAACTGAAATGGACCAGCATATTCTTAATTGTCGTCGAAGGGCGAGATGCGGGGATAGTGATATATGTTTTTGAAAATGTGACGTTACAAGCTACAGTTAACATACATTGACTTTGCCCTACGGGGGTGCCGTTCTCTTCAGAATCCCTTGTAATGATACTGACGAGGCACTAATACCTATGCTGGAGTTAAATACTTTAACAAATTCACCAGGAAGATTCTGGCACTGAAATACAATAAGTGGTAGATGTGCAACGAATGTTAGATGAGCAAAATAAAACTAACTTTAAATGTTGAAATTTTTTTGGAATACATCTTCGTGCAATCCTGTAATATTCGACAATAATAAGAAAAAATAAAAATGAGGATGAAGATAATTATATTATAGGAAGAAGCTTTTAGAAGACAAAACCACAAAAGGAAGTTTATCACGAAATGTTCATTCTTCTTTGAACATTCACAAAAATGTAGAAGTATTAATATGGACTTTTTCATTCGAACGATTTTTTCATCGGCCTTTAGCATAATCATAGACAAGTATAAATATCATACAAAGAAATACTTAATTAAAAAAAATACTTACAAAGTAACAAAAAAAAAAAACAAAAGAGACAGAAAAGCTGAGTTTGAAGTAAAAGTTCAGATATTAGAAATTGAAAACAAAAAGTTTGGTACTTTTCTAAAACTTCAAAAACACGACGTCGATCAAAAAAAAATTTCATAAACATTTTTGACGTCGTCGTCAAAAATTCTAAAACTATTTTGATCGGCAATATTTCCAAAAATCAACGCAATCAAGCAATTATTTTACTACTACTGCAAATGTCAAATATTTTCACCATTCGTGTTTGTTAATTGTTAGCGTCCTTAGTTAAAATAGCTGAAATAGAATTAAGGTAAAAATATTGTTTTTATATTATTTAGTGAACATTTAAAAGTAATGTTTTTTTAAATTTTAGTACTGAGAATCAGGCATGGAGCAATGCCCAGTTCAAATTATTAATTAAGCGTCAATCATTTCAAATTTCTAAAACATCAATGACAAATGCAAAAAATTGCTAAAATCGATTACGCTAAATCAAATACAATTATCATCAACGCAAGAGCGTCAAATTGTCGACGTTTTAGAAAAGTACCTTTTATATTAAGAATAATTAAAGATTGAAATTAAGAATTAATTTTCCCTATAAATCAAAAAATGTTTGTCCTTTCTGAATAATAGTAGATATAGTTTGTGCATGGGTTAAAAAGCTTAAATCTTAAATTAATCGTCTGGTGATTTCATTTTGGTTAAACATTTTGGATGTCCGTGGTAATAACATCCATAAAATTAAAATATTTCATTGGTTTTTTCACAAAAACCTTCTAAATTGAAGAGCAATTCAAATGGTGTTACACCAATGCTTCGATTGTATGATGTATTCAAGGTTTGTTAACCTTTTTCACCGTATTGAAACCATTTTGCTGCATTTTCTGTTGAAAGTTTGCTTAAAACCGAAATTATTGTAGAATTCATTCGTTCTTTTTGTCCGGTTGGGAAGCCTGGTGATTACTGCATGATGTTCTATTTTTCTTCTACACAGTATTTTTTGAAATCTTCCGAAGTGAATGCATTACCACGGTCGGAGATTATGCGGGACGGGTTGTCAAAAAAACATTTTTGGATGTTCAGTTTATTAATTACTTACTTAATAATAAAATCTTTCATTGTTTGTATGTAATGGTCTTTTTCTTTGGCTGCTTTTATTCGTAAGCCAATATTGTTTGTAGAAATAGTCATAACAGGATATCTGCTAAGGGCATCCACATGCCGCATACGGTTAGCTGATCTATGTTCGATAGTGTAATCGTACTCCTCCAACATGAATGCACATCTTGCTATTTTATCATATAAATCTTTTTTACTCATAGTTTTCTGAAAAGCTGAACAGTCTGTAATTATTTTGAATTTTAATCCCAAAAGATAAACTTTAAATTTCTTAATGTCCTCAATCACAGCCAAAACTTCAAGTTCATAACTGCTGTAGCTTTGCTGTGCAGTATTAGCTTTTTTACTCATATAATAAACTGGATGGAAGTATTACACCAAACCCGAATTTTATTGCATCAGTATGTAATTCGGTTTCTGCTTTCCTATTAAAAATCTGTAAAACTACTTTGTCTGTTAAGACTTTCTTTAATGTGTTAAATGCTTACTTTTCTTCATCTTGAAATTCAAATAAGCTATTTTTCTTTCGTAAATCGTTCAACTATTTAGCGATTAGTAGCGATAGTTTAGCGATAGTACGGTACAAATTTGCGGAAATATCCAGATAAGCCTAAAAAACTTCCTACTTGCTTGATGTTTGTAGTTTCAGAAAATATCATTACTGGATAAATTTCGTTCATTCTCATGGATAAATTTTGCCATTTTCGACTGTGTATCCTAAGAAATCTACGCGTTTTTTTAAAAAATGTGATTTTTTAAAATTTATTTCAAGACCATAATCAGCTTTCTGTAAAATTATAATTGCTTGTTTTTCATCTGAAGCTAGAATAATGAGATCGTATAAGTACACCAATACAGGACCTTCACTGATTAAATCTCAAAATATACAATTAATAAATCTTTGAAAAACAGCTGGTGAATTTGACAGTCCGAATGGCTTTCAGCATCTACATCCGTATGGACAAATCCATTTTTTAAATTGATCGTACTAAAGATCAAAACATCTTGTAGGTTGTCCAATTGCTCTTCAATCAACGGAAGCGGCTGACTATCTTTTGCTATTATTTTATTTAGACGTCGGTAGTCTATACTTACACGATGAAAGCCACATTTTAGGACCAACTACCACTTGACTTGCATATTCGGAGTTCCAAGGTTCTATTGTTTTTTTTTTAGCCATTCTTTTTTCACAATTAATTCAAAAAAGTTCTGCGACAGATTGTTTAGGAGAAAAAGAACCTACACGATTGTGTGGGTTGGTACTTAATTGAAATAAAACATAAAAATTAATTCACTATAACTTTTTAATCAGTTTAGATAAATAATGGTACGAAAATAAATAGAATTAAATCAATTTTATTTCTTTTTTATATTATTATTTACGTTGAAATAGCAATAGCATCTCTTACTCTAATCCCATTAATAAAATTATTTTTTTCAGTTTCGCATTCTTAGTCGCATCGCATCCTCTTTAATTTGTAATTTAAGTATGGTGTAATTTACAATATAGGTACATATAAATTTCTTGTTGCAGTTTGCGAAAACTATTTGTTTTTGTCGTGAGCTTTAAATGCATCTTTAACCTACATTTCCAAACGCTAATTGTTCGTTCCACAACAATATTTCGTTGCCCTAAAATTTTCCTAAATAAAAATTCCTAAAATTTTGCTAGTGACAAAAAAAATAAAAACTAGTGTCTAATGAGCCTAACTATTAAAAAATAGTTTTAAAATTCGTTTTCAATTTACATTTTTAAATTTGATGAGGTATTAAATACATATGTGAACCGTGTGAGACACAAGGGTTTTTAGCATTAAGATATGTACCCTAATTTATAGTTTATGGTTGGTTGCGAAATCAAGGGTTTTATTAATCTGTTTAGCGGAGTTTATTATTTCAATGCGGGATTTTGTAATGCAAACTTTCAGGAATCTACTACAAAATTCAATTTTTGAAATTTTTTTTTTATATATTTTCCTTTTTAAAATCTCATTTTTCAATATTGTCATTTTATACCCGTATGAACATATGTTCAAGGGTATAATAAATTTTGCATTACGTTTGGGACTTCTTAAAGAAGTCAAGTTAGATATAGATTCAAGTGTATGGATCGAGTCGATTAAGCTATGCACGTCTGTTCGTCCGCATGATAACTTAAAAAACAAAGAAAGCTAGGAATTTTTTACGCTATTTATGAAAAATTGTTAGTTTCGCTAATTGTTAAATCTAGCAAGTTCGGCCGCCGGATTCGAGTATTTGCCATACAACTCTTTCTTTATATGTAAAGAACTAAGTGTCTATGCTATAGGTATCTGAAATTTTCTAAAAAGATGTTGAGTTACATTGCAGCAACTTTTATACAATTTGGTTGATCTAAAGCATCTCTTCTTAAATGAAAATAACTACTCCAAAATTTACATAAATATATCTCAGTAAACATGTGAAATTTTGTAAAAGATAATCAAGTTTTACGGAAACAGAATATACACACATGTTCATACGGATATACCAGAGTTGGCACAGTCTACTCTACAGTACTGTATTCCTCGTTTTGAATCATAATATCAAAAGAATAAATTTTCAAACCTCCCTATCTCGCTACCTCTAAACTAGGAATTTCTTCTTATACGGAACAAGTCTTCTATCACCTTTAAACTGATTTATATTGAAAATAACTCTGTATCTGCAATACTTTATATCTTACATTTTTGTCTATCTGGAACAAATTTCTATGCTTTATCAGCTAAAAAATACCTTCTCACCTGGAATTTTTTAATTTAGAACAAAAATTTCTGCCATTTAAAAACCTTCCCATCTGGAATTTTTTTAATTGTACCGCTCTATTTTGAACAAATTTGACAATACTTTTTTTGTAACGGAATTTTTAACGTTTTAGAATTTGTTTATTTAAAGTTGTACATTTAAAGTGAATTAATGTTATATATTTAAAAATAGTAATAGTAAAATGTCGAAAAGAAAATTAAACATCTTATCTTTATTAAAATTATTGAGCTAGTATAGAAAATGGAGTTAATAGAAAAACAATAGTAGAAAAGTTTAATAGTCCGAACAACATTATAAGCAACATTTTAAAAAGGAAGGAAGCATGATATCTTGAATCAGCTAAAAGATGGAAATTTAAAAATATTTAAAGCAGCGATTTATGACAAAGTGAATGATGCCATATTGAAGTGGATTTCTTCAGTAAGATCAGAAAGCATTCCAATAAATGGCCGATCATTAAAGCAAAAAGCTTTGCTGTTTGCACAAAAGCTTAGGTGTTCCGATTATATTATTATAATAATTGTGAGTTATATCGTGCAACCTTGGAATTACAGGGTTTTAACAAACTACGGTAATTGCAGATGGAACTTCCTAATTTTAAGGTATATGTATCAAATTTAGTACACATGAAGTGCCATTGTTTAATTTTTATTTTTTGATTTAATTCAAATTTAAGCGTGTTTTTTTTGTAAATAAAAGTTATGAAAATGAATTTATATTAATATATAACTTGTTTTTCTAATGTTTTATTATAAACCTCTCATTCTTAAATCCTCTCTATTTGTAAATATTTTCCTGGTCCCTTGGCAGTTCTCTAGATAGGGAAGTTTGACTATATTTGCAAATTAAAAAAAAAAAAAAACAAATTATAATAAATTTTTATTTTATTTTTTTTATTTTCCAAAATCCAATTCCATATTATTATATTTCCTATTTAAAATTAAAAAAAAAAAAAAAAAAAAAAAAAATAAAAATTAATTCCATAAAAAATTTTACTAAATATTTATCTTATATCATTAATTTAATCACAACTTATTTTATAGTGTTTTAAATTATACCAATAAAATATACTTTAAAATTTACATTTAATTGAAAAAATAGTACATAAAGTCTTTTTTAATTACACAAACATTTGTATATGCCGGCAAGAGTATTTTTATTTATGTATATACATTATGTTTGAATTATAAATACATACAATATATGTATTAAAAAAAAATAAAAAAATAAAGGTGACTATAGTTTGATCAATTTGCACAGCATCTAAATACATACATACATATTATACTTGAATTTAAATATTTTAAAAGAAAAAATTAAAGAATAATAGAAGATTTTATAAAATAAAAAGTTACATACAAATGTTTTTTTTTTTTTTATTATATTTTTTAGATAAATAAAAAATTAAAAATTTCAACGTACAGTATATTTAAATTTTTATTTATTGTTGTAAATAATTTTTAAATTTTTATTTATTATTTCAAATTTTCTTCATTTTATTGCCGCTAAAATTCAAAAAAAAAAAAATTATACATAACCACAAATTTTATGATTTTCATGAATATTTTTATTTACATATGTACATACATATTTTCATTTTTGTATGTGTAGGATGTTCAATTATTATTAAGATCTTTTGACCCGATAATATAAATAACATAAAAGAAATATTAGGTGTGTTTATTAGTCAGCTCTAGTACTACCTAGAGCAAAAAAGTACAAGTTTTGGCGTTCATTAGTTTTAGAAACGTGTGTAAATTAGGTTGTAAACTTGATACGCGGACCAACGTTTTAGAACCATACCACACACTTATCCAACCAATCCATTCAACCATTGTAATTATACATTTTATATTATTTATTATTTTCTCAAATCAAAAAATCTCAATGTTAAAATGACATTTAAGTTGTACACATCTTGCCCATACACGATACAACTCAACCACAAACCAAAGACTCCGCCTACAAAAATTGAAATTTTTTGATATTCATCCAAACAATTTTCCAACCATCAAAATTGTTTTACAACTTGTCAATACATGATACAACTTGTCAAGTCCGCCAACCTGTTCCAAAACCTGATCCACTGTGTATGGACAGCATTAGAAATAAAATTGTGTAGACACGTTTAAAAATTTTTCGTAAAAGATTAATAGCGAAATAAATAGAATATTTTTGCTATTATTTTTTGACAGTTCGTTAACTATAAATATGTTATTTGAATTTTTTGAAATGATGTCTCAAAATATTATGTCGTGTATAAAAAAAAAGGTAATTTAAATATAAAATTTTATTCATGGTGGTGGATAATTTATATGTAAATGTAATGTAATAAAACAAAATTTTATGTTAGTCGTTAAAAGATACTGATGATTGGACGAAAAGTATAATTCTCACACTATTGGAGCATATGGAAATGTACCTGTTTTTCAATATGGTTTTTTGAATTATAAGTGAAAAATTTGGTTTAGACTAGCTCCCAATACTATTTTTAATAATTTCTCTTTTCTGATATTTTTTTTATTGCGTAAACTTTTATAATATTATTTAAAGATAAGTTAAATGCCAAAAATAAAATAATAATAAAATAATATTATTTGTGAATATAATTGTAGTTTATTTACATTTTTTATATTTAGGCTGTTTAATGTTAAAAACTTGTACAATATACAGATTTCACCTTTTCAAAAAAGTTAATGTTAAAAGTTACTCCGAATATTATTATGTAATTTTAAATTTTATCAAATGTTTTTTATAATTTAACAATTAAATTTTAATTTATAGTATTTTTCGATTAAATGAAATTTTTTCAAATTAAACGAAACTTTTTTCAAAGTAAATGAAATTAAAATAATTAATTTCAATGAAAGTAAAATTAATTATTTTCAGTGTAAATGAAACTATTTTCAAACGAAATAGAACTATTTTTATTTTAAATGAAATTTTTTTCAAATAGAATGAAACCTCTGTTTTCATTTAAAATAAACTATTTTTTTTTTTGAAAAGAAAAGGCTATGTAATTTCCTTGTCACATTTATGTGGCAGGGGAATTCACTAAAAAAAACAATAAAATTAAGTTAAATTTCAAAAATTTCAAAAATTACTAAATAATAAAATATAAAATAATATCATTTAGTTCTTTTTTTTTTCTTCATTTTCTTAATGTAGCGGTTGACCTTTAGCGGCATATGGAATATAGAATATCATATTCATAAACATAATTGGAACAATTACTTTGAGTTAATTCTTGAAAATGTTTTTTTCAATGGGGTTCAGCATCGGCGGGAAGAATAAGGTGGCAAAAATTTCAAAATAAAACCACTAATTCGGAACATTCGAGAAATTGCTTAAATTTCTTGATTTTACATTTTTGTTCATATTACTAAACAAGGCTAAAACCAACGGTAACCTAAAAACCTAAAAGATAGTACAAACTATTTAGAATTGTGACTTGCACTAAAATTTGAAAATTACATATAAGAAAAAATGTGAAAATAGGATTTTTTTGCAATTTTGAGAGACTGTAAGTCCGGAACCCTATATAACTAAGAAAACCCGTTAACACACGTAAAAATTATATTACTGAGGTTTTAATTATTTTTATGTTTTGTGGAAGAAAAATGTGTACAGGTGGCTAAATCGCAGGTGTTCAAAAATAGCAAATTTTCAATTTTTAGCATGCCGGAGTTAAGTAGAAAATTCATGCAAAATTTGGGTTTCACATAACGGTAAATTTAAGTACTAAATTAAAAAAAATTCCTGTCGAATGGTGTTTTCAGAATGAAAAATATTAAGTAAAACATGAGACATACGGATTTAAAAGGGCTTTTATGGGACTTTTTCAAATTTGGAGGGGCTGCAGCTCCGTAATGGATGGGGCTACATGAAAAAGTTTTCTAAAACATTAATTTTTTTATGAGACTTACCAATGATTAAATTTTTTTTTTCTCTATCGTTAACGGTGTGGAAGTTTTGTAAACACACGGACAGACAAACGGACGGACAGAGTGAAACTAATAGGCACATTTTTTCAAATTTTTTGGAAATGTGTCAAAAAGCATGTGTCTCCAGCTGGTTGTTTAAAATATTTTTCGAAAACCTCTCATAAGAACAAAATAAAACTGGTTCAGCATTGACATTATATTTTATTTTATTTTTTGAAATGCAGCTAATTTTGTTAGGTTTAAGAAACATTTAAAAATAAATAGAATAGTTTACACCGAGGGAGTGTGGGTTCGAATCTCACACACGTCGTAAGAGTTATTTTCCCTTACAACATTTACAGCCACATCTGAACAGGAAAGGCTGTGTAAAGGTTGAAAATTACTAAATTATAATTATAGATAGTACATATGTATGTATATTGTATGTACATTAGTGCATCTAAATTATATATGTGTATATAAAAAAAAAAAAGTAAATATGTGAATATTTTGGGATACGTTTAATATAAATGCTAAAAAACAATGGGTTGAAAACGCATAAAACAAAATGTTGAGCTCAAATTTCATCTTTTCAAATGGAAACTATATATACGCTTGAATTTGTTTACGCTTACGCTTAAGCTACGCTCTAAATACATATATAACATTAATTTACCTCAAGTTTTAACTAAAATAGGTAATATAAGTTTTAACTAAAATAGTTTTTAACTTAAGTTATAAATAGTGTACGTATAAAAAAAAAAAAACGGTAAACACAGTCACAAATGTCATAAAAAACTTGTTAATATGTACATGGTAAGGTAATGCAAAATAAAAGAAGCTAAAAAATATTTTGTTAAACCTGTTAATAAATTTATTTATAAATTTGTATCATCGTACACACATACATACATATATTTATTAGATTTATCAAAGTTTTTTTTTGATTTTTTAATTTTTTAGAATGTTAAAAAACAAGTTTTAAATGAAAACTACACTTAAATAATTAAAATGAAAGTTTAAGTAATGTGAAGCCCTTATAAAAAAAAATTTTTTTTTTGTTGATGTTGGCCTGACCTGTGTTGGTCTCTATGAGCTTTTTTTTTTTTTTTGAGAAACAAATATTTTTAAAACTGGTTAAAATTTTGCTCATTAGAATTAATTGATTTTAATTTAATTTATTGAAACTTTTATTTTTTTTTTTATTGAAACTTTAAGTTTTGATAATAGTATAGCTCTTTAACTTATTAATAGTTTGAGGCTGTTTTACCTAGTCTCAAATTTGTATGTATATAGCTATTTTTTTTTTTTTTTTTAATTTATATAAAATAAACCGTTACAAAAAAAAAACAGCGATTAAAATATGTTATAAACAGAATCAAGACTTTATCTTTATTGAACGCTATTATAATAGGTTAGACTGTTAGAGGCACACACAATACTGGTTTTTGTTTTCTAGCTTTGACGGTTATTTTTTTTTGAATAGAAGAATTTTTATATTTTTTTTTCACACGAAATAAGTTTTGTTGTTTTTTTTTTAAATGTTTCATTATATAAATTTTTTTTTTTATGTTTAAATTTTAAAACTATATCTTTGTATATGCGCGCCTATTGTAGTATTTAGTAATTAAAAAACTATGAATTAATAATTCGTATAATTTTGGTTTTTGAAATGTTAAATTTTGACAAAAAAAAAAAAAAAAAACTAAATATCATAAATTAAGTCAGTGTGTCACCAGCTTTAAAACCAGAAAATTTTCAAATTTTAAAGTTCGCGAACCAAACCAAAAAGACATCAAAGTTTTGATTGTGGTCATTCTTTTCATAAAAATACAAGTACATATATGGGCTATTTTAAAAATGCATTTCTAACTTGTGTAACTAAAATGTGAAGTATGCTTGTTTTTTTTTTTTAATGCATTTCTCTGCCAGGAAATTACACAGCCTTTCGTGTTTACAGCGTATTTTATACCCTCTTACCCATACTAGGTCATCGAGGCCCCATTATGTTTGTTTATCAAAAATTACATTGATAAAACTGCAAAATGAAGTACATACATTTGAAAATTAAAAGCTGTCATTACAATTCTATTTGAAAATGTTAAAATGCAGAGAAATTTTCCAAAAATTTATAGTAAATTTTGTAGTGTCAAATATTTTTTTCTTTTATTTTGATGAATTGAAACCTGTAGGATTAGGATTAACTAAAGAACTTTGTTTTTTTACTTGTAAAATTGATTTTTATTTTAACATTTCTGCAAATGTTTGTTTTTTTTTTTGCGTTAGTTTTAACTTAGAAGTGTGTGTGTGTGCACTGTGCAGTTTCAAAAAAAAAAAAACCCTATTCTAAATAATATTTTACATAAAGTCAAAAGTTGAAAGTCCTTGATTTTGTTTAAATATATACAATTTATGTATATGTAACATTATTATATAACTTTTGTTATACAACATGTAAAAAAAGGCAAAATTATGACTTTAAAAAAATTAATAAATATAATATTTAGTAGATTCACAGAAAATTCATTATTTTAATTCATCAGGTATAAAAATTAAAAAAGAAAAAAAAAATTAAACTAAAACTTATTTATTATATAATAATTAAAATTAATTTTAAAAGTCACCTATAATGATTAACAATAACAAAAAATAAACAAAAAAAAAAAAATATTTATATGTATGTATGTCTGTATGTTTTAATATTTGTAACACTTATAATTAGTGTTTATATTTTTTTTTTTTTTTTGTTGATAAATAAAAAATTTATACTATTCATACTTAAAGTTTATACTTAAAGATACATATTTTTTTTTTGTGTTATTAAATTATACATTCAAAAAACAAATCATTAAAAAAAAATTTTTATATTTTATATTTTTTTTGTACCAACTAAATCCGGTTTTTTTTTTTTTTAAATTTTTATAAATACCATAGCAAAAAAAAAAAAAAATAAATATCTAATAAATATTAATGATCACAAATGTATGTGCAAAACAAAAAATAAAATAATAATAATAATTGATCAATTAATTTACAGTGACTCGACAAATTGATCGAAAGTTATTTAAAAAAAAAAAATATGTAACTTATCATTAGAGAATATATATGTAGATATTATCTATACACACGTGTGTTGTTTGTGGTTATGGATTTGATTTTAGAAAGTTACCTGATGTTATAATTGTGTTGTTTAATTATATATTATATATAGAAAGTTATTCGTATAATAGTAAAAAAAAAAAAAAAAAAAAAATAACAGTAATTAACTTTCATTCAAATTATATCTAAACTAATTAATTTTTTTTTTTTTTTTATCTTTATCTTATTTGAGATAAATTAATGATTGGTGTCACTTTATTAATATATATTTTATTTTATTTTTTCAAATTAATATAATATGTATGTATTATATTCTTATGGCAAAATTAATATATACATATATACATAATATACATATATACAAAATTAATATATACATATATTAATAATACATATATATATATATATATATAACATATTAATTAAAAATAATTTTTTTTAATTAAAAACGAATTTTATTATTTTGTATTTGTTCATAAATATCATTTGTTAATATTTTATATGTACCATCATTTGTTAAATAATATAATTTATCATTTATTATATTTGGATTAAAACCATCTTTTTGTAAATCAATTTTTCTTAATTTAAATGTACCAGTTAAATCAATTTTTGTTAATAATCTTATAAATATTGGTCTAGCATATGATGGTAATATATCTTTTATATTATTTGAAAATTCTATTAAATTAATATCCATATTTGGATCATATATTGATACCATACAAGCTTTACCTTCATTATTTGGTATTTCAATACCATATACAATTGTATCACGATAATTAATTATATTACTTAATTGTGCTTCAATTTCATTTGTTGAACAATTTTCACCTTTCCAACGGAATGTATCACCAGTACGATCAATAAAATATAAATAACCAAATTCATCAGCAATTAATATATCACCAGAACAGAATGCTGAATCACCATTACGAAATACATTATGAACAATTTTTTTTTCTGATGCACTTTTATCAACATATCCTAAAAATTCTCTTGATGGATTACCTGGTATTATTTTACCAATAAATACACCTGGTTCATTTGGTTTACACACATCACATAAACCTTTATCATTACGTATTGGTTCACCAGTATTTGGATTAGCTTTTATTATTGTTATTGGATATATTGTTGGTATAATACGTGATATAAAACCAATAGCACCAATTGTACCATCTGTATTTGATATATTTGCATTACCTTCAGTAGCACCATAAAATTCACCAATTTGTGGTATATTAAAACGTTCAATAAATTTTAACCATATTTGCGGACGTAAACCATTACCAAACATTAAACGTATTTTATGATTTTTATCAATGTTATCATTTATTGTTGTTGATAATATATAACGGCACATTTCACCAATATATTGTGATACAGTACAATTATATTTTTTACAATCGGAAAAATATTTTGATGCTGAAAATTTTTGTCTTATTACAACTGTTGAACCAAAACATAATGATTGACCAATACTCATTATACCGCCAGCTGTATGATATAATGGTAATGGTGTATAAAATATATCACTATTTTTCATATTTAATGTATAATGTATACCAGCACATATAAATAAATAACGGGCATGTGATATTACAGCAGCTTTTGGTAAACCAGTTGTACCAGATGTATATATATATAATAATCTATCATTATGATTTAAATTTTCATCAATATTAATTTTTTTTATTGATGCATTTAATAATAATTTTAATAAATTTTCAATTTTTTCATCTTTATAATTATTTTTTATATTATATATATCATTATCATTATTATTATCATATTGATATAATTTCATATTATCATTATATAAATCTATTTTTATTTCATTTATATATTCTTTAAAATTTTGTCCATATATCATTGCTTTACTATTTGCTATTTTAATGCTATGTAATAATGATTTATGACGTAAATTTGTATTTATTAATGGTATAATACAACCTAATTTTGATAAACCTAACCATATACCAATAAATTCTGGACTATTTTCTAATAATAATGCAATAACATCACCATGTTTATAACCATTTTCTTTAAATATATTTGCAATTTTATTTGAAAATTCATTTAATTCATTAAATGTAAATTTTTTATCATTATCACTTGTTATTATTGCCAATTTATCTGGATTATTTTTAACATTTATCTCAAATATATCAGATATTGTTAAATTTTTTTTACGATATTTGCGCACTAAAATTAATAAACGTATATAAGCGAATAATGCTAATAAATCACGTTTTGATGTTTTTGCAGCAACATAAAACCATCGCCAACCAATTTTTTTTATAATAAATCCAGTAGCGGTTAATACAGCTGCAACAAGGGCTATTGTTCCGATCATATTTTTTTTTTTATAGTTTTTGTTTTAAATTTTACAAAATTAAAAAATAACAAAAAAAACAACAGAAATAAATTGTTATTATTTAAAATGTTAAACAGTAGATATGTTTATTTTTTTTTCTTGTTTTTTTTTTTTAGAACATTGCACATGGAATAGATATTTTGTAAATATTTTTTATAATTATTTTTCCTCTTGTCTTAAAAATATATACACGGTTTCACTCTACCGTTCAATACGCCAACTGATTTAACACTGTTGCTGAATACTTTTTAAAGAAAAAAATATACAATTTTGTTTTTTTTTTTTTAATTTTATTTTATTTATTTTCATTTTTTTTTTGTTTTTTCGAAAAAAAAATTCAAGTTTACCTACTTTAAAACAATTTTATATATAAAATATGAACATATTCATACATATTTATAGTTTTATTTAACCCTAAGAGCAGCAAAAAAAAAAAAAAAAAATTACATAAAAACGGCAAAATATCTTGTTGGTTTAGTCAATTTTAGGGTACATACATATGTACATATATATAATAGAAAATTAAGATAACTGCAAGTTGATAAATGGTTTTTATTGTTTTTTTTTTTGGGTATTTGATATTAAGTAGAGTTTTATCAATTATTTTTTAATTTATAGCAGTAAATTTAAAATCTGAATGTAAAAATAAAATATTGTGCTACAAGAAAAAAAAAATTACCTAAAAATAAAAAAATTAATAGTTTGTATTTTTGCATTTTTAATACTACACGAAACTGTTTTGTATACAAAAATAATATTTTATATATTTGACTACTCAGGACAGAAGTGGGTTTCATTTCAAAACTCTTTGGTGTTTAGTTAACACTATGACAGATAAAAGTCGTTTCGAAATGCCGGAATAGAGTAAAATAAACTCTCTAACGTCATAAATATTGTTTCGAAACACCACATATTACAGAATCGAGTTAAATAGAGTTAATTTTTTTTTTTTAAATTCTAATCGCAAGTTGCGACGAGAATTAAGAAATGTTACAAATGTCAAAGTGAAGTGTCATTATAGTTTTTTTTTTAATTTAAAATTTTAACATTATAAACTTTACATACTAAAATAATTGTGTAAGCGAAATCGTTCAATTGAACTTATAATACCTACTTTTTAAAATAATTTTGTTTTTTTTTGTTTTTGGAAAACTCTATTATTTCTTATTGAAATAAATAAAAATGTTCCAATCTAATTTTGACAGTTCAAATTCATATTTAACTCTTAGTCGTTTCGAAATGACAGAGTAAAGTTAACTGTGGATGTTGAGTGTGATTGCTAATTCTATATAAAAGCATAAACTCTACTCGAAGTAAGAAACGAAATGCACTCCAGTTTAGTCGTTAATTTTTTGAAAAGTTTCGCGGCTTTGAAATCAATCAAGTCATATTATATAAATTAATAATAAATGTTATAACTTATAAATTTAATCAATATGTACTTAATAGTTTTTATGTAGCGGCCTAAATTTCTAATAGACAAAGAATCTCTTTACGTGTTTACAGTATAAGGCTACATATTCGACTAATATGATAATTGATAACGCGCGAATGTAATCAGAAAAGGTCAAAATTAAAAAAAAAAAAAAAAAAAACTTAACTAGTTATTTAATTATTGACAATATGTCGTCGGATGCAAATGATAGAATATTTTTCTAAATAAAAGCAAAAATATTTAAATCGTACCATCAAGATGGGGAAACAAAAAAAAAAAACTTAACTCAAAAACTATATGCTGAAGCCGCGCCCAGTTCCAAAGATAAAGCCGGTGGCATGTAAATTTGATAGTAAGGATGTACCAGTTTTTTTTTTTTTCTCATTATACAATTTTATAGCTGTGTGGTAAATGAGTAGCTGTTTTTGTTTTAAGGTTTCGATTTCATATTATATAAACTAATAAATTAATTTTTTTATGGATATTATAATATATGTGTACAAAATATAAGTATTTCAATTCAGTTCTTTGTAAGCTGTTATCAGCTGATAACTAACTGGTGCTTATAATTAACAAAAATTATCGACAGAGGTAAATTTTTGACAATTGTTTGGAGTTTCAAAATATATTGTCTTTATACGACAAAACTGTTTTAATATTACCGTTATCTTCGTTGATTATATATATATATATATATTTTAATAAACGAAAAACCAGTTTTCGAATACCTTATAATTTTGTTTTGCTAATTAAGAACTAAAAAAAAAAAACGTAAACAACACAAATACAAAACATGTGAATAATATTTTATTACCATTAGGTATCGTGGAATTCTGCTATAGTTTTAAATTTTTTTAATAATATTATTTTTATTTATTTCAATGCTAGGTTTAAAAGAAAAAAAAGCTAGCTATGGGCACTTTTAAATCTCACAAGTTATAGCTATTTAAATTTATTTTTTGAATTGGGTTATTTCAAATAATTTTTAGCGATTCGCATATGATTTATTTTCTTTTTGCATACGATTTTTTTGCTCAAAGATCAAACTGGGAAGGTACTAAATATTTCCCACTTTGATCTTTAAGGAAAAAAATTCGAATTTCTACTCAGTGAAGATAGGAAGGGGTCAGAAGCAAAAGGGTACAAGTGCAATTTTTGAAAAGAATGATATAAGTGCAAATTTTATTTATGCGATATTTTATTTAGTAGCAAAATAGATACAAGTAAGTTGAAGAAGAAGTTGCTACTAAATAAAATATCGAATATAATATTTTTATAACTAAATTTGTTTGAAAAAACATTTAACTATCTCTAGTTTAGATTTATATTAGGTAACTTTTTATTTTGTCTAATCTGCAGAAAAATTGAAAAAGAAACAAATAATGGAAAAAAAACCAAGGATTTTCAAAAAAGCACATTTTCAAAATTAAAAAAATATTCTATAATAAGTCTATAGAGTAAAGAGTAAATATATTAAAAATAAATTTATAATATGTAGATAATATAAATTACGTATTTTAAAAATACAAAATTATGAATAATAATGAAAACAATAAGAAAAGAAATTGAGAAAAATCAAATCACACTTTCGTCAATTATAAGGTAACCCGTATATTATTAATAAAAATTATTAACACAAACAAAAATATAATGTTGGAGCTTTTATTTTTGTATATTACTTTAAGAAAATTTGAAAAGGTGCTCAAGTTACAGGTGTTTAAAAATAGAGAATTTTCAGTTTTTGACACCTTACATAGCTCCTAAACGGAACACAACACAAAAATATTTCCTAAAATCACTCATACTTATTTCCATAGATCTAAATTCTCTCAAAATTTCAAGTTTTTCACGTTAAACCGTTTGAAAGATAGAAGGGGTTAAAATTTTTGCAAAAATTGAAATTCACATAACGGTATATTAAAATACCGCATGACAAAGCCACATATTTATTTTATATACATATATATTTATAAAGTTTATAAAACCAGTTATCGTTTCCAGATTGAAAATATGCTTGTGTATATAGAGCCTGTATTATAACAATTTAAAGATACGGCTTTTTTGAACTTTGGAGGGCTGTAGCTCCGTAAAGGGGTGGCGGTTACAGAAAACAGTTGTTCCACAAACTTAGTTTTTTGGCGATGCTTTTTCGTAATTAAAATTTCATTGCTTTATTTCAAATGGTGTGGAAGTTTTGTAAACACCCAGACGGACGGACGTACGGACAGAATGAAACTAATAAGCATATTTTTTCAAATTTTTTTGAAACTGTGCTAAAAAGAAATTGAAATAAATGTGCAATTATTTATACATATAAATATGTATTGTTATAACTTCAGTCTAATTTTGATTTTTGCTAGGAGTGAACATATAAAACATATGTATGTATGTATGTACATATAAATAAAATAATAAAGTCGGTATAATATGAAAATTCTTAAAAAAAAGTCCGCAATCATAAGTTAGTAAAATACTATTGGGAAGTAGGTTATCAAGTTTCTAACTTTTTCTTCTTTTTAGGATATCTAAAAAAAAAAAAATTTGCTAATTAGTTTTCATTCTGCTCATCCGTTCATCTGTTTACAAAACTTCTATATACTATTTTCAGTTGGAGAAATAAAATTTTAACCTTGGATAGGTCTTTTTAAAAATTAATGTTGTGGAACAACTTATTTATGTAGTTCCATCCATTACTTCACTTCAGTCAAAACTTAGAAAATGCCCTATTTTTAAATGTTTATATATTTCCATTTCTGCTGAAAATTTTTTCAATCTAAAAACGTCAAACGACACAACATATTAATTTTTGAAAATTAGCATAATTTTGTTTAAGAGCTATATGAGGAGTCAAAAATTTAAAATTTGCTATTTTCAAGTTATAGGGACATCTGTGCAAATTTATCCGTAAATGTGATATAAAAATGAAATCTCTACTATTATATAGGGTTATATTTTTATGTGTTAACAGCATTTCTTAATTATATAGGGTTTCCATAAAAGTGAAGAAAGTACATTTCTTGATTTTTCACAATATTTTCTTACACATAACATATATATATAAAATTCTAAGAAAAATTATAAACGTTGATGCAAGTTTCAATTTTTAACTGTTGTTATTTGTCTTTTGGTAATTGCGTGCCTTTAAAAATATTTTTTCTCCAATTAAGATTAACCTTTATAGTTTAATTAAACTCAAGTTTGAAATACTTACATAAAAACCTTATCTCTTATAAGGGAGTATGAGTTGGTTATTATCATTATCTATCCAATACCGTGTCAAGTACAGGAGAGACACAACCATATTTGCTAAGAAATATACAAATGATATTAGGATAAATTTCATTGGTGGTTTATTTGCACAAAATTGTATAACGTATAAGGGGTTCTCATATTTTAATCAACTCCCTCTCAAATGATATAAAGAACGAAACATCGCTTGTACGATTCAGGAAGAAATGTTGTCAATATATACGAAACACAAGTTTTTGAATATTTTGTAATTTTTGAAGGCCTTTTTTTATTTTTGATTTTTAAATTTTGATTTTTATTGCTAATGTTTAATTTTTAATTTGTTATTTTAATTTTTAATTTTAATTTTGAAATCCTTTTTTTAATATGAATTTTTTTTTTTTTCAATAGTAAAACATAATTGTTTTTTTTTATTAAATATTGTTTTGCTTACTAACTATGAATTATTATATTATGAATGATAAATTTGGTATTTAAAGTAACTAAACTAATAAAATTAATAATAATAAAAAAGTTGTACTTTAAGTTAAGAGTTGGACATTTAAGTTGTACAACTTGCCCATACACAATACAACTTATCAAGTCCGCGGACCTGTTCTAAAACCTGGTCCGCCGTGTATGGGCATCATTAGATATGTTAAAATGAAAAATTTCTATTTGTATATTTTATATGGATATTAACATATTTTACTTCTGTTTCGTTTACATTTTAATTTAAGCGGAGTAGGCTTACTGAATCACATTCCCTCGGCGTTTACAGCGAATTTTATACGCTCTTGCCCACTAGGCCACAGACGGACGGATTTGTTTACAAAACTTCTACACCGTTAAAGATATAGAAAACCATGGGTTTCCATGATATAATCACGGGTAGGTCTCATACAAAAATCAATGTTGTAGAACAACTTTGATGTAGCCGCATCCAGTACGGAGCTAGAGTCCCTTAAATTTTGAAAAAACCATGTTTTTAAATACTTATATATCTCATGTTCTGCTTAACATTTTTTCAACTTCAAAACGCCATTCGACAGTAATTTTTTTTTACCTTATAAATCATATCAAAATTGTACAATTTTTAAATTTAGTAATTAAATTTACCGTTATGTGAAAACAAAATTTTGCATGATTTTTTATCGTCATAACTCCGGCACGCTTTTAGATAGGGAATTGAAATTTTTGATGTAAGAAAGAACTTTTAGAATTTGTTTAAGTTTTCTCAGAAATTGTTTTTGTACCACTCCCTGTTTATGAGTTATTAGAGCTCAAAAATTGAAAATTTGCTATTTTTAAACACCTGCAACTTAGGCACTTTTGTACACATTTTGTCTTCGGTAAGACATAAAAATTAAAATTTAAATAATATATTTTTGTATGTTAACGGGTTTTCTTAGTTATATAGGGTTCCAAACTTAGAATCCCTCAAAATTGCAAAAAAATCCTATTTTTTCTTATTATATGAAATTTTCAAATTTTTGGTGCAGAGTCACAATTCCAAACAGTTTGTATTGTCTTTTACAAATGTGTACTTTTAAAAACCATTGGTTCGTATTTTGCCTTATTTATTTATACCCAGTGCAATAAGTTTAATTTAAAAATAATGAATAGTTTAAATAATATAAGATTATAAGCAGAGTGATAGTGTATTTTATTTTGAACATTATAAAGGTTTGTATACGGGTATTTAAAAGTTAACAAGTTTAGTTGTATTCGTTTTCGTTTTTTAATTGGAAGGAAAAAAAAATTGCTGAAAAGGTAATTTTTGTTAACAAATTCCCCTTGGTACTTGCTTTTTTTTAACCTCCTCTCTTGCATAGTGCAAATATATAATGTATATAATATTAAACAAAATAAATTATATTATTAGTTGATGGTTTAGTAACATGGCGTAATCTCATGCCCATTATAATATTAATATAAAATAGATATAGATAATAATATAGAGATTATATATGATAGAGTATCGGTGACCTAGTGGGTAAGAGAGTATAAAATACGATCTAAAACACAGAGGGAGTGTGGGTTCGAATCGCACACACGTCGTAAGAATATTCCCCCTTACGACATTTACAGCCACACCTGAAAAGGAAAGGCTGTGTAATTTCCTTGTCACATTTATGTGGCAGGAAAATGCACTAAAATAAAAATATTATATATGATTAATTATATATTATAAGAAATTAACATTATAAAAGAAAAAAATGGAAGGATGCTTTTTTTAAAACTATTTAATGCACCTAAAAAAAAAAAACTAAAACAAATTTAAAAGAATACCATTGTTTTGAAGGTGTAAGACTTATCAAAAGCTTCATTTTACTCAATGTTAAATTTAACAACACATAAATAAAAAAGTTTAAAACCTATTAAACTTAGATTCCTAGTCTTGCCTTGTAAGGTTGAAAACTTAAATAGGTCTCGTTTATTTTATTCGAACTGCAGTTCTGTCGACTAAGGTCTTAGTTTTTCACTTTATATCTTGTCTGTTGAAGTTATATGTATATATACCGATTCAATTAAATTAGATTGTTTTCATTCTATAGACGAATAATATTGTTAATCACGATTTTAATAGAACGGATCTACCATTTTGATTTATTTCTTTCAGTGTTTTCGTTTTTTTTTTCCATAAAGTATAAATAAATTAAAATTGGATTTTCTAATTTTAGTTAAGAATTTTTATAATTTATAGAGTGTCCATTTCAGTAATTTTCTTCTATAACTTGAAAACTTTTTCAGCTGGAGGAAAAATCCCATATTTTAGAAAGGGCAAGAAAATGAGATTTTTTTTAATCACGAAATAAAAACAACTAAAAATCGAGTTGTTTTTTTTTGGTTTTTTTTTTTCCATTTTCTAATTTAAGTTATTTTAAGCAATGTCTCAAAGAGGAAAGATTTTTAGAAAGTACATTTTGTAAGCTTTCAGATAAGTATAACATCAATATAAATCAATATACGTCAATACATACGTCAATATAGTATAATACGTGAATATATACTTATATATACTTCAATATAGTATAATACGTCACTTCATACTTTATTCATAAACGATTTGACCCGCTTAATGGCATTATCGAGATCAGGTTCAGGAAGTTTAGCAATTTTATCCGAAAAACACAAAAAAAAAAAATTATTCTACTTGTACTTAATGTACTGTTAATATACTGCTTATAAGTATATTTAAAACACATATATACATATATACATCAAATATGTATGTATTATAATAATACCAGCATAAAATATATTGTTTTCTTTTTTCTTAAATAAAATTTGGCGTTTTTTTTGTGCTAAATTTTTAAAATGAAATTTAAAGATGTTGTGTAAAATATGTTACAAGGGCTTTTAATTTTTTTTGTTATTATTATTATTTTTTTTTGTTTTTGAATTTATTTATCTTTTTTTTTTTTTTTATGGTACCTATAATGGAATAAAGAAAAACATTAATCAAAAGTTACCAAAGGTTAGTTATTTTTAAACAAAATAAATTTTTATTTTTTTTTAGCCTTGAATAATGAACTTTGAAGCATATAAAAAAAAAAATGTTAATTCTTTAATTACATAAGTTTTCTCTTTTTCTTTCATAATTTTAAGAAACCAGAAGCTTTCAACCTTCTTCTTATTTTGGCCATTTATAATAATTTCTTATATGTGTAAATTCATTACACTTTTCTTTATTGTATATATGTATTAAAAATGAACTTACATTTTGTAAATTTATTTTTTTATTTATTATTAATAAAAAGTATAAATACTTATTAATTTTTTTTTTTTTGGACCGGTTGCCGTAAAGAGCATGTGGGCGAGCTTAAAAACTTAATCTATGTATAAACTTAACTTATTTATTCATTTATTCAACTATTTCTATTTCTATTTTTTTTTTGTTTTTTAATTTTGTAGTTGTCTCCATATTTTATAGTATTATAGGAGTTTTCTTATTTTGTTGATGCTATGATTTTGTCGTTCTCCGTTGTTTTTTTTTAAGTGTTCATTGCCCAGAATCTATTGTTTTCTGGACATTCAAAAAGTATGGAGTTTATTGTGACAATGTTGTTGAAAAATCAGAGTACAAATGGAAGAATTCCCTCCGGTAAATATATGTTTGTGTATGTGTATAGGGTCCACCCCATTCTAATTATTGACATCTTTATTCCGGTTTTTCAGTTTCTTTTCGTTATTTTTATGTTAGAGAAAATCTGCTTTCTAAAAAGAGGTTCAGCCAGCAATCCCATTTATACTGTCTAATACTTTCAATGTATTCTGTAATAATGTTTTTTAATAATTGTGTATCACCTAGAAATTAGTTTTGTTATTAATGATTTAATAATGTTTTGATAATGATTGTTTTTTTGCCTCCTTATCTGCCATTTCGTTTCCCCTTACATGTAGGAAGCCCTGGTAGCACACAATGTAGAAAGTGTCCGACATGTAGACAGCCCTGGTAGCACATAATTAAACTGATTATAAAACGTTAATTTGTATAAATTACATTTTTTATAGATTATAAAAAAGGAGGACAAAATTTAAAAGAAAGCATTAAGGGGTTGTGGTGCCTTATCGCGTAGTGCTACTTTCGCTAAACGAAAATCCCATTTGAAAATTTGTAACTTTGAAAATCGAAAAACGTAGGGTTGCGAATGGGAAATTAAAATTTACTGATGGTGTCTAACTGTGTAAGCATATATAGTATAAAAAATTTAATTTTGGCATTCGCAACCTTGTGATTTTCAATTTTCAAAGTTTCAAATTTTCGAATGCGATTTTCGTTTAACGAAAATAGCCGTACGCGGTAAGGCACCTGTTTTATAATTTTAATTTTAGAAATTAATTTTTATTTTAATAAATGTGATGCAATATAATGGCCTCTGCTTTAATATATTGAAGTGGAATGACAACTATTTTTTTTTCTTTTTTAAGTACATTCAAATCGATAACCTGTTTCCTGTTTCCTGTGTATTTAATTATGTATTTACTTGAGTAAAGTCAACTTCAATAATATAGGAACTCGGGATTAATAATTTTCGTTCAGCAATAGTTAGTGAATTATTTAAAGATTTGTGATATAAACATGCAAGTCTATATTGGTTTTGAATAAAACTTTTTATTTAATGTTCTTCTTCAATTTTGTCCTTCTCTTGTATCAAGATATTCACAGAACATTAGATAATACATATTTAATTAAGACCATAAATCAATCAAATTAATTAATATTTAACAATATATCTATGGGCACATCTAAATTCTCTATGTCCATATACATTTAAAGAGTATATATAACAATTTTTTAAAATATTTTTTAGTACATTTCCAAAAAAAATTTGAAAAAATGTGCTTATTAGTTTCACTTTGTCCGCCCGTCCGTCCGTCTGTTTACAAAACTTCTACACCGTTAAAGATAGAGAAAAAAAATTTTAACCATGGGTAGGTCTAAAAAAAAAATTATTTTGTGGAACAACTTTTTCATCCATTACGGAGCACAGCCTCTCAAACTTTGAAAAACCCCAATTTTAAATGCATATACCTTATGTTCTGCTTAAGATTTTTTCAATCTGAAAACGTCATTCGACAGGTATTTAACTTTGTAAATTAATATCAAAATTATACAATTTTTTTTAATTTAGTATTTAAATTTACCGTTATGTGAAAACCAAATTTTGCATGATTTTTCTACTTTCATAACTCCGGCACGCTTTTAGATAGAGGCTTGAAATTTTGAGACAAGAAAGAACTTTTAGAATTATTTCTCAGAAAATTTTTTGGTAGCAAGTTAAGAGTTATTACTTCTCAAAAATTGAAAATTTATTATTTTTAGACACCTGTAACTTAGGCACCTGTAAAAATTTTTCTTCGGAAAAACATGAAAATTAAAGGTTCAATAATATATTTTTACGTATGTTAACGGCTTTTCTTAGTTATATAGGATTCCGGACTTACGGCCCCTCAAAATTTCAAAAGTGTCCTATTTTCACGTTTTTTCTTATTACATGAAATTTTCAAATTTTTGTGTAAGTCACAATTCTAAACAGTTTGTATTGAGTTTTGGAAATGTGCGCTTTTAAAAACCGTTGGTTTACATTCTACCTAGTTTTTAAATGGTTTCAACATAAAAATATGCATCTCAGCGCATAGTTATCACACATCAATAATAGAAAAACCATCACTTTTCAATAATAGATTAAAAATTATTATACTGATGCCATTGTATTTTAAAATGGTGTAAAGTTTTTTTTTTTTTTTAATTTTTTTTACGTTACTTTAATAATTTACATAACGTAAAATGAACTTTCAAAATTTAAATTTTTTATTTGTCACATTTTTATATGTTACATATATGTATGTAAATTTTTTATTTACTAAAATGGGGGGTTTTTTTTTTTTTTTTACGCGCTACCCAAACTCTAGGAAAATATTCCTTTTTACCACAAAATCCAAAACTACAAAATTTCAAAATTTAAAATCTGATTATTTTAAAATCTCAAAATACCAAAAAAATCTCAAAGCAGTTTTTTATTAATAATTCATTTTGGATTTTTATTAAATTACCCTGATTTTGAATCCACCTCTAAAATCTCTCTTAATTAAGAATCTCGCGTATACATACATATATATATATGTATATATAAATATTCTGAGGAAAGCATATAACATTGATTTCATAACCAGCTCAACATCTTGGGCATGGAGCTAAATCAAAAATTAAGTTGGTCCAATCATATTTTTGGTATAGATAAAGATGCAGCTTGGTGTATGGATTTCCTGTATCGTTGTAAAGCCTTCTTTTCATGTTCTGATCTCCTTAATATCTATAAAACATATATAATACCAAACATGGAGTACAATGCACATATTTGGGCTGGAGCCTCCAAAACGGCACTGGGATTTCTCGATAAAGTGCAAAATAGAGCAATTCGTCTAATAAACGATCCCCATGTCACCTCTACGCTCCCTCCACTCGGTCTTCGTCGCCTAACAGGAACACTTACCTTGTTTTATAGATACCTGATAGGGTTGGGTTCTTGTTCTAACGAGATTAAAAGTTTGATGACCCCTCTCAAAGTATTCTAAAGAGAAATAAGGAGAGCTTCTGTTGCCCACATAAATACATACATATATATATAATATATAAGCGGCATCAAGCAATGCTTCAAATTACTTTTTTTTCTTAATAATCCTTATCGGGTTTTAGGTATTTTGGAGATTGTGGAATTTGAGATTTTATCATTTGGTATTTGTTTCTTTTTTGTGATTTTATGGTGCTAGAAATTATATAGCTTTTATAAACAAGTTTTTGTTTTTTTCCTATAGGAAAGTTTCTAATATAGAAGAAAAAGAATTGTTTTTGTTTTGAATGAATACACGTGGCTTACATTTTAATGTTATATTATTAAGATACTGAAGTTTAGCGGACCATTTATAAATCTTGTATATATGTACATAGGTACTAATTTGTTAACTTATTGTTATTTCGTTTAGTAAATTTTGTTGTTTACATAATCATTTAGAGTTTTTAATATAAATTATTATAATATAAAAAGAAATTTACACGAATATATGTATGTATGTACACCAATATGTATTATATTCATGTATACTATATATTTATGTAAAAATGTGTTAAAAGTAAGTAAACACTCAGATATTGTATTTTAGAAATTTAAAACTCGGATCTTTCGTATACTATTTATTTTTAAAATAAATCAGAATTACTAACGTCCTTTTAGAATTCATTATGGTTGATACAGATTTACCGTTGAAAGCCGTTGTTCTACACTTTTATTTTAAAGCATTTTTTTTTTTTTTTGGTTGGGGGTCGGGAAAGCATTGAAAGCTTCCACAAAGCGTAGGACAGTGCAGATATGTGGAGCCAATTAAAACTAGTCATGAAGACGAACCATTCATTTTTTTTCATATATTGGTTGCTAGAAAATTCCGTGTAGAGACTCACGTTTAATGATAAAAATCAGGAATCGTGTATAGAGACCTGCATTTGTTGCTAGTTCTAGCGGTTTCGTTCCTTTAAGCCTTCTGCATATTCCATCGGAATATATAGGCGGCTTGTACATTTATATGCCCTTCTAATCGGGCCTTATGTTTCATTGCATAGTTTTTTTTTTATTTCTTGCACCACAGTTAAGTCTCTATGTAAGTTGCTATTTCGAAAATACCACATGGACCATTAACCATATGTTTTTTAAAACTTTATTTTGGAATGTTTGAATTCGCTGTAGAAGGATCTGTTTGACACAACCCCATATAGTTGTATACCATACAACCAAATTGGTTTAATTATTTTTATTTTAAAGTATATCTTTAATTTTTTTATAATTTTGATTGTATATATAATATATTGTATTGTATTTAATATAAAAATTAGTATTAGCACCAAATTTCTAACAATATAAAAATTAGTATTGGCACCAAATTTCTAACAAAAAAATTAGTATTGGCATCAAATTTCAAAAAACAGAAAAGAACACCAACATTAAGTAAACTAATTGCTTATTTTGTTCACCATGATGGTCCCATATGCTCCGTCTACAAAAATTCGATTGCCTATTTACAAAACTTTTACAACCTGTTTTTTTTAATGCATTTCTCATTTTCTTTCATTTTTAATGCATTGTCACATAAATGTGGACAGGAAATTAAACAGCCTTTCTTGTTCAGGCGTGGCTCTAAATGTCCTAAGGGGGAATAGCTCTTACGACGTGTGTAAGATTCGAACCCACACTCCCTTGGTTTTTACAGTGTATTTTATACCCTTTTACCTACTAGGCCACCGAGGCCCCAAAATTAAAAATATTACATACATACATATGTATACATATATGTATATTTTAAGTTATGATCAATTTATTTGCTATTTTAATTTATTTTTATTCTCAGTATATGCTTACAATCTATTCAGACATAACGGTAATTGTTTTCTTTTTTATCATAAAAAATCGTTTTTATAAAATGTACATATACTTATGTATTTATTACTTTTTTTTCTCAGCCTCCTTCCTATATTTTTTTTTTTTTTTATAAACGAATATAAGAAACATGTATACATACAAATAATAATAAAATCTTATTTTATATTTTATGTTAATATTATTGTTTTTTTTTTTTGTACGAAATTATTTAATTTTAACTTAACACAAAAAAACAAAAAAAACATCATTAGCGTTAAACATGAACGTTCAAACAAAGTCATCAGTTTACGTATACCTCTATAGTCTATACCAACCAGTATTATAAAAACAACGTTAATTATACGTATAGTAAAAACAAAAGTTTTTATTTTTTATCAATGACCTCAAATGACATTGAAACCGGTGTTTAAACTTATATAACGAAAATATATAGGTTATGCAAGTTAATAAACCAAAACAAAATAAAAACTTGAAATATAAAATAAGATTTTATTATTTGTATATACATATGTAATATGTTTCTTATATTCGTTTATTTAAACTTTTTCCTCCTTTTTTTTAACATATTTTTCAAAAATATTTTTTAGTTTTACTTTCGTTGTCCGTTCGTCTGCTTTATAATATAAACTTTCTATACTGTGTAAGATAAATAATTAAATTTTAATGCTATACGCAATAGATCGAATGCATAAAACTGAGCTTGAACTGCAAGCTCACTTTTTATGCATTCGAGCCATTGTGTAGATATGCATATATACATAATATATGTAACTCAAATAAAAAAAATAAGAATTTATTGTAAAACTATATACATATATATAACATCATTCGTCAGTTACATTGTGAAGCCAACCGTTTTGCAAAATTTTTGACCTTTCAATTTCCCAAAAATCATTAATTTTAAGAAATTTATGTCTTTAAAGCAGTGTGCGCGCACTCTCATTTCATATATCAGTTCAATTTCTTTTTTATCATTCTCAAGACTGCCATTTAAACTGAATGAGAACGCTCACACTATAAAAAAAAACTGTCACTGTCAGTCTTCAATTTTTTTTTTCGTTTTTCTGCCTATTACATTTTAAAAATTGAAGTTATATTAATTGCCGTAGCTGAAGAAAAATAAAAACAAATTACATTTTTAATTTTTTCTCAAACTTTTTGGCTGTTATATAATTGTGATGCAATTGACTTTTATATAAAAATTGGTGATATTTAATACAAATTAAATTTATCTAAATATATTAAAAAAAAAATCTATTTTCGTTCCTAAACAAAATCAACATATTCTTCTTACTACCTAAACATACTCAATCCAACGACCATTTTGTTTTACAATTTGCTTAAATTCAAGCCGAATATTAACAGATTTATTACACAATTACAGTTTCATTTCCCTTTATCCACGTTTTTCCCGTTAGTATCCCATCCAATTTAATCTCAACTACTTTTTAGTATTCAAAGGAATATATTCCTAGATTGAGATTATTAAATAAAAAAAAAAAATCATGCCAACCATAAATCAAATTTACCTTAAAAATAAAATAAAATTATTTTCTATTTTCATTTCAAGTTTCAACATACATAAACATAACATAAGCAACATATTGTTCTAACTACACCTCTACGGCGTATGAAAAATGATAAATTATGGAATTTTACATATAATACACCATCATTTGAAATGACATTCCTACCAAAAAAACTGTCAGTCTAAATCAAAAAAATTTTGATATTCCATTATTTAAAATGACATTTTCTTCATTCCACCACACTCAATCAATTTAAATGACCGTTTTGGACTTTGAAATGAAAAATGCAATGATAGTGTCTTCACCCTACTTAAAATGAACTTTAGGAAATTTTTTTTTTCCATTCCATACAATCAGTTTAAATGACATTAATTTTTTTCTTCACGTTTTATTTATTTTATTTTATAGTCATCTCTGAAACCTATTATAAATAGTGGTGGATATCTTTACAAATTTCTTCAAAGTTAAGATGAAAAAATTGTAGTTTAAAAATTTTTAATTTTACATTTTATATCTTACTGACATATGGAATTGATATATGATATATGGAATTTTCTTAAAATTAAAGAAAATGTCTTATAAATTTTTCACAATTTTCTTCAAAAAAAAAAAAAAAAAATTCTAAAATCGGGGCCACGGTGGCCTAATGGGTAAGAGCGTACAAAATACGCTGTAAACACCGAGGGAGTGTAGGTTCGAATCTCATACATACATCGTAAGAGTTATTCTCCCTTACGACATTTACAGCCACGCCTGAACGGAAAAGGCTGTGTAATTTGCTGTTCACATTTATGTGGCAGAGAAATGCATTAAAAAAAATTCTAAAATCTTCTTAATTTATTTTAAAAAAAATATTACAAAATTTTGATGCAAAAGTTGTCTTAATTTGCTAATGTGCTTTTCTCATTCTCATTTTGAAAATTTGCGCTTTTAAAAGCCTTTAATTTTGTATATTGCCTTGTTTATATTTATTTTAACATGTAGATTTTTTTTTTTTTAATTTGCTTTATACTTTTTTAAATTTTTTTATTATAATCTCTGCACAAGATACGCGTATAGACACAAAAAGAATAAAACAAGGTTTTATGCACGCATCAATTATTTGAAAAGATTAGAGTTTAAATTTAATTTTAGTAGGTACAGAAACTTCTTTGTTAATCGGTATTTAATACATAATACGATTTGATTTTTAAACACGGTCAAGTTATATTTTTAAAATTGACCTAAAATCGTATATTATAATTTTTATTATTAAGCTAATGTAATTTTTAATGCTAAAGTATAAATTTTTGTAATTAAAATGTTATCATTTAATTTTTTGAATTTTTTAACAACAATTTAATTTTCATCATAGTAAGATTTTCTTTAATTCTTTTAATTTTTATGTTTATAAAATAAAATTTTAATTCAAAATTAAAAAAAAAAAGTTTATTTCCTTCAGTCAGACTAGCAACAAAATAAAAAAGAAAAAAATAAGTCCATTTCTTAAATTACAATAATACAATAAAAATAAAAACAATAAGTGACAAAAAATAAATTTAGTTAGTATCTTCCTCATCTTCCTTCATCAGAAGACGCATCTTCGGCATGTGACTCGGGTCGGCAAACTATTTCCTTGTTGTCGGATTTCAAAATTTTATAATAGCCGTGATAACTTTTGGGAATAGTTCAATCGTTACACATTTTCATTAAGCCCTTATATTTTGGAACAGAAATCGGCAAATCTGCTGTGTAAGGTTTTGGTAAATTTTTTTTGTTGTCGATCTTTCTTTAATTTAACTTCAAAATTCGAAAATTCGCCATTAAAATTTTGTTTTGCATCAGTTTTTCTGTGTTGTAACCAACAAACCTTTTGGAAAGAAGATGCTTCCAATTTAAAATCATAAAAGTCATCGTATGTTAAATTATTAACCTCAAAAGGATTAGGATTATTTCTAGCTAGTCGTATTATTTGGGACCAACAGTGTCGCTTGTATACTGCAACATGCTTGGATTTCTTCTCAATTTTTGGAGAATGTATGGAATTACTTTCTATTTTTGTATGCCCAGTTTCAAAAAATTTGTAATCAATTTCTTCCAAAGCTTGATCTTGATGGATGTTCAAAAGTTGCAAACACATTGCCGCAAACAAAAATTTTTTTTGCTGGCCACCACAACTATCTATCATCATTTTTACATTTGTAATATTTTCATGTTTTAAAATATAATCAAAGACGCAAGATGAAATGTCATTTGAGCCTCTTTTCCCTTGTGTTTCATCCCAAAGATAGGATAATACTTTTTGATTTCCCAAATTGTACAACATTAAATTATATGCGGCTATTTTACGTAAATAAAATATTTGAGTGTAAATATTTGAGTTTTACGTAAATAAAATATTTGAGTTTTAAGTTTTTGATAGTTCCTTATCCTTATCTCTATATTGCCGAGCTAACTCCTTTTTTTTTCTAAATGGCTATTATAATTAATTTGTTCTAGTTTTTCTTCGTCATTTACTGTTTTGAAACCCGCATGCACCGTTTATATTGGTCTTTTTTCGGTTTGAAAAATTCTAAATTGAAACTTCTAAATTTCTATCTGTATTTGGAAATGCCGACTGGATTTATATTATTTGCTTTTCAATCTTCGACATACATAATATCGTAAATTATTTTTATATTGATACTTTTTTTTTGTCAACTTGCGACAATAATGGGACTCCATAGCAAGGAATGAAGTTATGTGATAATCACATACATTGCTTAGGCATATATAACGTGACGATATTGGTTTTTCAAAAATGGTTTCTTTTATTAATTCAATTTCTTTTTTTTTCCCTAAGGGAGGCGGGAATCTTCCAAAGGCACCAAGCATTTCCCCCTTGATAGTGTCAGATTCTTACTGACTAAACCCACCTCCCCCTTTAACCAATATAATGGGATGCAAACTCTTACCTGCGAATGCAGTATATTGGCTAGGGAGTAGGGATAGGAAAGGATAGGAAATAGATACGGAAACATTGAATTGGGAGTGGGACTGTAAGGAAACAATGAGTCCACCTATTATTATTACTATTTTGCTAACAGTGACTAAAGCTGTCACAACAGTTACAACATGTAGTAGTAGTATATAGTACTACATGAGGTAATTATTGAAGGCAATCCCCACTGTTACTGTAGCGGTTACTATTTATTGGTATTAGTATTAGTATTCTTATTAATATTATTATTATTTTTACTACAGAGTCTCCGCCATCAGTGGATTACAACGTGCAGCAGTATATAACACCTTACTTGCATGATATAACCAAAGATAGCCCTACTGTAGCAGCTATTATTATTATTATTACTATTATTATTATAATTATTGTTATTATTACTATTATTACTATTATTGTTATTATTACTACTATAAATTATACGATATAAAAGTACTACATATTTTTTATTTATGACTTGACCGGGGTTTGAACCCAAGACCCTTCGATTGAAAGGTTGGCGACTTAACCACTGCGCCATGAGTCAGATAAACTAACAGATCTACTAACTTTTTTTCGTCTAGTTTGAGAAAATTTTCAAAAATGTCATACTTCCCTTGTTATAAATGTCAACAAAAACTTTTAGTTTTAGTTTCTATATAGTGTAAATTCATTCTCAATTTTGTCGTTTTTAATAATGTAGTGTTTAATAGTCACTTACCGCGTTTTTTTTCACTCATTTTATTTATTTATTTATTAATATTATAAATCACATAGGATATTGCAATAATACAAAACCATCGGCTACTAAGGCCATTATAGGTAGAATACACTAATATTATTTATTTTGTTTATATTACATATTTATATATTTACACTATATTTGGTAGCAAGGGGGATTTGTTTTCAATTAATAAAACTTGCTACCTGTACAGAATTTAAACCCGCACTCCCTCGATTAATAAACTACATGCTTAACCACTAGGCCACGATGCTCCTTTTTCCACTTATTTTTAACAAAACTGACATACAAATTAGACAGCTGGTTGTATATATAATAAAATATAATATAACAAAATAATAATATAAATGTTCTGGAAAAAGCGTATAATTCTGATTTTGAATCCACCTCTAAAATCCCAACTAATTTAGAATCTCGCATATACCTACATTATATTAATTAATATTTTGGAAAAAGCTGACAGGGCATAGAAATGGTTTATATATATTAAACAAAAATTGCTTTTTCGTTTTCGGGAAAACGAAAAATTCTGGCTTATTAAATCTAATTAGTTTACTCATGGTCCATGGAGCGTTTCGAAATCCCAAATCACAAAATACCAAAGTTACAAAATTCTAAAACTACATTAAGCCTTACATGGGATTGGGATTTATATCCCATGGGAAACATGGGATATTAAGTTACTAAGGTTGATGAGCCAATGTTAACTTAGCTTTCAGAGTTACTTGAAGGTTCGCAATACGTCAAAATCATTTTGATGATCCAATGATTGCCAAATTATTTTGATGACAATTATCTTGTCATGTTATGAAATCCCAAATTTACAAAATCCTAAACACAAAATCCTAAAATTAGAAATTTTCAATGTAAAAGCTGCGAAGGATTATTCACCTTTTACAGAATATTTATATTATTAAATATAAATTTAATATAAATATTCTGTAAATTTTTTTATAAAGTGACATAACATAATATTATTTTAAGTTGTTTTAGAATGTTAGTTGGTGTCGTTTTAAAAAAATAACTTAACAAAATGTTACTTTATGTCCCTTTTTAAAGTGTCATAACGTAATGTTATATTAATTCTTGTTAGGTTAAGGCACCTCTCCATTATTATCACCAACACGTACACCTTTCTGTGATTAGAATGGTAATACTTATAATTTTAAGATTGAGTTCTGTGAACTCTGAAATACCCACACAAATTCGCCTCTAGTGTTTGAAATACAATATACTATCATTCTCTACTTATAATATTATTTTACAGTTTCTAGTGCTGTACTGTAACAATAAAATGATATATAAACAAATTGGTTCTAAAAATTGTTTTGTGACATTTGCGCTGTACCTTATTATTGTCTATTTTAAATTTCAACTTAGAAGTTTAATTTAAATTTTGAAGATACATATACAGATCGAGCTATACTCGAAAATACGGTGCTAATAATAATTTGAAACTTTATAAAAGTGCTTGTCCAATTATATTAACTTATCATTTACCATTTACCACTTACCATAACTTACCAGTGCTTGTCCAATTACATAACTTACCAACAGACAAACAGAAATGGATACATCGAATCACTTTTCGCGATACTGATCTGATCCATACACTAGAGCATGTTTAGTCATATCTATTATACAAATGAACGAGTAATTAACTTTTTTTTAATATATCCCATGCATTTTCGTTTGTACGGGTATGTATAATAAAACTATATATCTATATAGATTAAAGATTTATGCTTTTTTTTTTTTATTTTGACTTCATATTCATTTATGATATTTTATTTTTGGTTTATTCCCCTGCCACATAAATGTGACAAGATATATATAAACCATTTTGTTTAATATATATATAAACCATACACACCCTCTGCTTTTGAAGCGTGGCTGTAAATGTCGTAAGGGAGAATTATTCTTACGACGTGTGTTGAATGCAAACCCACACTCCCTCGGTGTTTGCAGTGGACTTTATACGCTCTTACCCACTAGCCCCCATTTGGGATATTATATGTTTATTTAAAACTTTTATGTTTTTTTTTTTAAAATATTTTTTATATTTTTTTTTTTAAATAATATTTTTTAATTGAAAAAATTATAATGAACTCCATTTAAATGAGACATTCCAATACCACCAGGCACATAGGTTGTTCCTGGACTGCATTTCATACAATTACGTTTAAGTGCTGGACGTTGTTTTGATGCATGACAATGCATTGCAAATCTTAATTCTTCAGCCATTTCACTACATAATGATTGACGTTCTGTTTGTGCATTCTTTTTTGAATTCCAACAGAATTCAAGTATTGCAACAACAACTGCTAAAGCAAGACCACATAATAATACAACGAATACACCACCTATAAATTATGTAAATAATTAATATTTTAATGATGATTTATTATAAACTTTTAAGATATAATTTTTTACATAATATTTATAATAAAAAATAAAAAAAATAAAGAAAAAAAAAAAAAAGTTAAATAAAGTATTTGCATGCAAATTTTAAAGATCAATAATAATAGCTCCCCATAGAATATTAAAATTTCATTTCATTTCATTTATTTATTTTGTCCATATACACTGAGGCGGCAAGTCTCTATAATGTGTATATGACAGTCTGTCATTGACAGAGAGATTAATAACAGTAATAAATATAATATATTTCAAACGTGTTTCTAATATTAAAATCTAATATTTAACAAAACAAGGAAAAATAGTAATGAATTAAATACAATAATAGCAAGAAAAGACGGTTCTTAAATTTAAATACAAAAAGCAAATTAAATAATGTTATCTATTACTAAATCATATAATTCAAATCAAAGCCCTATAAATTCAGTTTGATATTATAGCTCGTCTGATATTAATTGGAAGAAAATTCCATTCAGAAGATATGTTAACAAAAAATTAATTGCGTAGACACAATAATTTGGCTAGATCTAACTGATCTGCCAAAACAGATTTTGTTCTATAAATAGGTAGGACATTTATTGATGATTAGACTGTACAAGAAAGAAAGGTATTTAAACCTCAATAATTATTAAAAAGTACAATTTAGAATACATTTAGATACATCAGAAGTACTATCAAATTTGCGAAAATTTCGATAGTATTTTAATTTCTATTTTAATTTTTCAAAAAGATTTTAATTGTAATCTCAAAATCTATTGTATTAAGTCTAGTATTAACCATGTCTATAGTATTAAGTTTAAATATCATATCGGTAAAACATATAATAATTTAGTTAAAATTCTCCAGAGTACATAAAAAGAAAAATCTCCATGTATTTCCCCCCAGTACCTCCCAATATAATTCCATTGTTCCAGCATATATAATGCATAACTTTTATTTTTAGCACATTTTAAGCACAAAAAATGTGCCTATTAGTTTGACTCTATTCGTCTGCCTCGGTATTTAAAAAACTTCTACACAATTTTTCTCTGTAGTCTCTCTAATTACCGAACTAAATAGCCTCCCAAAGTTCGAAAAAGTTCTATATTTAAATTGTTATAACACAAGTTCTATAAGGTATATATTCAATATTTAGAAATCCCGAAATAGCTGATTCTATTAGCTTTAGAAATACATCTATATACATAATAAATATATACTTCTATCTTTTTTCCTCTTGTAAATTTGTTTTTTAAATTTTGAGAGGAGTTAGATTTTTTGGAAATAAATATGATTTATATCAGAAAATATTTATGTGTTCCTCCCGTTTAGACGAGCTCTAAGGTTTAAAAACATGAACATTTACTATTGTAAACCCTTGTATAACTTGAACACCTGTCCACATTTTTTTCTGAAGTAATATACAAAACTTAAAGCTCCAACATTATAGTTTTATTTGTGTTAACAAGTTTTCTTTAATAATATAAGGTATACTTTCAAATTGACGAAAGTGTAACTTGTTATGTTTTTCAATTTTTTTTGTAGTAAAATAATAATATCAATAACTAATACTTAATACCAATAATAATAGCTGCTACAGTGACAGTGGGGGCTGCCTTACCTCATGCAGTAAGGTGTTATATACTACTACATGTTGTAACGGTTATAGTCACTGTTAGAAAAATAGTAATAATAATAGGCGGGATTCATTGTTTCCTTACAGTCTCACTTCCAATTCAATGTTTCCGCATCCTATTTTCTATCCTTTCCTATCCCTACTCTCTAGCCAATATACTGCATTAGCAGGTAAGGGTTTCATCCCATTATACTGCCTAAGGGGAACAAAGGGAGATTGGTTTAATCAGTAAGAATTTGACACTACCAAGGGAAATTTATTGATGTTTTTTGAAGTTTTTTACCTGCTTTAGAAAAAAATATCAAAAAATATCTAACATTTATCAAAAATTTCTAACAATATTTTTTTTTCTTTTTTAAAAACCACGGCTTTTTTGAAAACCTGTGTCTTTCGTCAATATAATAATAACAATAATTAAAAAAATAATAAGTATAACAATAACCAAAAAAAAAAAAAAAATTATAATATTTTTAAATTATAAATAGGATTAGGAGTTTAATAAAAATTTAATATAACTATATTAAATATAATATGTAGACATAATATTAGTATTACCAATATTTTCTACACCCAATGCATTGGCTTTTGATTCTTTACTTTTGTCATCACGATTACAAACATCACCAGTATTTTTCCACCATTTATCATATAATATTTGTATCATTCCTTTTTCTTGTAATTCTAATATTGCTAATGAAATAATATCACGCCATGGTGATCCTTTTGGTGTTGCAATACCATAACCTTTCGAATCTAATAGACCACCAATTTGTGTTAAATTACAATCACGTTGTACAGCATAATCAAGCATTGTTGATTCCATTAAAAAAGCATAATTACCATCCATAACACGTTTTATACCTTCTTCATATGTTTTAACAAATACTGATGGTTTTTTACTTTCCATAAAACGCCACATTTTTTGATAAATTCCTATTTTCGAATCCTTTTTTTTTTTTTTTTTAATATAAAATTTATTATTAAATTTTTGTAACAAAATTATTTATCCTAAAAAATAAACTTACCCTAAAAAATGTCATTGTTGAACCACCTTCTAAAGTACCATACGATATGTCAGTTTGATCAGCTAAATCTGATGCACTTTCTATTGGTGTTATCATACGTTCAACTGTTAAAAATGCAGCTAAATTTGCCGTATACGATGAAATAATAATTAATGTGAAAAACCACCAAATACCACCAACAATACGAGTTGATGTTGCCTTAAAATAAATTTATTGAAAATTCAGGTTAAAATATATTTAATTCTTATTTCATATTTTTAGTTTATTGCATTCTAAACAGTTTTATCGTATTGTATATATATTATATAATTATTTTTTTTTTTGCATTTCTTTGCCACATAAATGTGAACAGGAAATTACACAGGCTTTCCTATTCAAGCGTGACTGTAAATATCGTAAGGGGGAATAACTCTTACGACTTGTGTGGGATTCGAAACCACACTCTCTCGGTGTTTACAGCGTATTTTATACACTTTTACCTACTAGGCCACCGAGGCCCCCTATTATATAATATAATAATGTAAAAAATATACCAAGTTGAAATCATATTTTGTAGATATTATAACAAACAAAAAAAAAAAAACCAAAAATTTACCCTTGGATTAAGATCAGATCCTTGTTGCATTAATGTTCCAATAGTAAACCAGAAACTATTACGCAAACTAAAATCATTTTCAGTACTAACCAATTCAGCTTCATTATCATCACTTTCATCATCATCATTATCATCATCATGATCAGATAAATCATGAAGACTGTTATTGTGTTGATGATGATGATGATGAGGATGAAAATGAGGATGAGAGTGATTATGATAATCATGCATTTCATTATTTTCATTATTATAATCATTAAAATGATAACAATTATAATTTTCAACATTATCATAATTATTTAAAAAATTATTTTTTATAGTTTTTTTATAAAATTGATGATTTGATTTTTTATGCTGTCTATTGCAATGTAAATTGGTGTTATTATGTTCTGGATTAGATCCATGAATTAATGATGACATTATAGTAGCAAATGCTGGTCCAGATGGTTCAATTTTTTTATTTTTTAAATGAATTATTTCTTGTTCTTGATCTTTATGGTCTTGGTTTTGTTCTTGTTCTTGTTCTTCATCATGTTCTCCTTCTTGTTCATGTTCATGCTTTTGTTCATCCTCTTCATTTTTTTTTAATTCTTTTTGTGCCTTATTATTATCATTTGTATTTTTTGAATGTTGCAATTGTTGTATTTGAAATGTTGTAAAATTTTCTTCAATATTTACTTCATATGTATGGAAATTAAGATTTTCTTTTATTTGTTTATTGTTAAGATTTTCTTTTGAAAATTGTTTTGGTATATTATTATCTAATAATGATAAAGGTGATTGCAGTGGTACTACAACAGATGTATGACAACATTGTATATTCATTGAATTGTTATCAATTTTATCATTATTAATAGAATAATTTAAATATAATGGTGGAATATGTCCTCCATCTAAATCATTTATATTATTTTCTTCCTGATAAATTAATTCTTCATTTAATTCAAAAATTTTTTCATCATTATCATCATCATCATCATCATAATCTTCATCTTCATCTAAGAAATTTCCCATTTCAATTTCAATTGGATCAATTAAAGAAGATTTTTTTTTTAAATTTGTATTTAAATTTTGTTGTGGAATATCATCAATTGTATTTTTAAAAAATTTTAATGGTTTAAATTTAGAAATATCGGAAATTTTTACATTGTATGGATTATAATTTTCAAAATCAATTTCATCAATATCATTATTTGGAAAAATTTGAATTTGTAAATCAATATCATCAACATCATTTTCAAAATGTTCATCATTAATTTGATCTTTATCATTATTTTTTTGTTCTATATTAAGTAATTCAAAATGTTGATGATGCTGTTGTTGTTGTTGTTGCTGTTTTTGTGGCTGCTGTTGTTGTTGTTGTATATTTAAAAGACCTTGTCTTGCATCACGTAACATTCTTTTACGACGTGCCTCTAACATCATATGTTCACATGCAATTGAACATGTATTTGTAACTGGACTCCATTCAATTGGAGAAAAACGTGCCACGGTCCAAATTGTAAATGATACTAAAACATATGCAAATGCTGATAATAACCAAATTTCAACAGCCAACGGATTCATAAAAGAAAAGAATCGATTCTGAGATCTTTCAGCATTCTGTTTTAAATATTTAACATATTTTTTTATATTTGTGAAGAAGGTAAAAGTTCACAAAAAAAAAAAAGAAAAAGGTATAGAGATATTCAAAAATTCATTGTTGTAATTTAATAAAGAAAAAAAAAAAAATACATCAACCAAAAATTTTAGCATTGTTATAGTGAACGAAAAATTATGTTTTTAGCATACATATACAGCTATTTATATCATGTATGTTTGCTCTATAATACATATACGACCAATACAACAGAGAGCAAAAAAAAAAAAATACCACCAAATTTTTTTATGAAATTTTTTTTTTTTTATACCCTACACCTAAAGTATAGGTATAAAATACTTTGGTATATGATGTTTGTAACCATCGAAAGGATGCGAGTCAGATATGGACATGTATTTATATTCTTAATTAGGGTCATCTCCTGACTCGATTTAACGATGTCCGTCCGTCCGTTCGCACGATAACTCAAAAACTAATAAAGCTATCTTGATGAGATTTATATAGTAGGTTACTAATTACGATTAGGCAAAATCGGTTCATGGGTTCGGATTTGGAAAGCTTCCGAACAAGTTCCAGAGCAAACGAACATATCTCCAAAACCAATAAAGATAGAACCTTTATATTTGGTACAATGGTGTTCTGTCATGTTTTCTCTATGTCCCTGAAATTTGAGATGAATTGGTGTGGCGGTTCAGGTAGCTGACATACGCCTCCTAAGGTCTAACAAGTATATCTTCGAAATTAATAAAGATAGAAACTTGAAATTTTATACAAGGGTGTTAAATCATGCCCGTTTTACGTTTCTGAAATTCGAGTTGAATAAGGAAGGAAAGGGAAGCGGTTCAAGCAGGGTGCTAAAAAACTTAAAGATTTTTAATTTAATTCGAATTATTCAGGTGTAGGGTATTTATAAGTCGGTTGCATCGACTTACATTTACTAGTTTTTAATTAATTAAGGAAAAGTTTTTTTTGTACATTAATTTTAAAAGAAGTTAAGAGGTTTTCCTTTATTTTTTTGTTTATCCGGAAATTAGTACATGTGTATATAATTTTAGAAATTCTTAAAATAAAAATTTTATATACGGCCTACACTGATAAATTTATGAAATAAGAAATATTGTCATTCAATTCAACATTCATTCAAATCATTCTTTAAGCTCAAATTATTTTCATTATAATTAAATAAGAGAATTATAATTCAAAAATTTTATTTTAAAACTGCTTAGACAAAGAACAAAATAACAAAATTTTTATTTTTAATTTTTTTTTTTAAATTTTATTTTTTAACAAACCTTAGGATTAAGTCCAGATCCTTGACGTAAAAATGTACCAGTTATAAACCAAAAACTATTAGATATTGAAAATTGATTCTCAACTATATCAGATTCTTGTAAACATGGATGTGGATTATTCCATTCATATGGTGAAAAACGTGCCATTACAAATAATGTAAATGAAACCAAAAGATAAGCAGCTAGCACATATAACCAAATTTCCACAGCCAAAGGATTCATAAAGGAAAATAAGCGTGTTGGTTGACTTGTTGGAACCTAAATATATATACATACAACTCAAATAAGTATACTAAAGGATAATAACAGGTGTTAACATATACAAATAAATATTTTTTTTTGTTTTTTTTTGCCATAATATTATTGAATAAAATTAAGAAATATGTATGTAATTAGGTTTTAGGAAATTACCGAACCTATCGCACTCAAATATTAACTATAGTTGTATTTAATAAATTATAAATTTAATTTAGTGCCGTATATCGCATTTGACCAATAATTACTAACCCTATTATAGAAATTCATACTGGAAAAGTACATTTAATTACCGTATCTTTGTATAAATACAAGCTAGTACAAAAAAAAACGACTACTGACTGGATTGACCAGTGGAAAAATCTCGTGTTTTTAAAAATCTCTGTTTTTTTAGAAAATACAGAAAAAATAAGAAATTGTAATTTTTATGGAATAAATAATATGAGGGATTTTTGAGTTGTATTCAAAATCAGTGTTTCAATAATTTGTTTAGCGCAGCCCCCACCTTTTTAAAGATTTTGATGTTGAAATATGCATGAAAAAAAAATATTAGGAGGTATTTTAAAGGAGGGGTATCTTCACCCAACAAGAATTAACATAACATTACGTTATGACACTTTAAAAAGGAACATAAAGTAACATTATGTTAAGTCATTTTTTAAAAACGGCAAAATAAGATTCTAAAACGACTTAAAATAATGTTATATTATGTCACTTTATAAAAAAAAATTGGCTCAAAAAAATCTGGAAAAAGCGAATACCCTGTTTTTGTAACTAATTCTAAAATCCTTTCTAGCTCAAAATCTCGCATATAAATAATATATAAATATTCTGTAAAAGGCGAATAATCCTTTGCAGCTTTTCCATTGAAAATTTCTAATTTTGGGATTTAGTGTTTAGGATTTTGTAAATTTGGAATTTCATAACATGACAAGAGAATTATCATCAAAATAATTTTGACGTATTATGAACCTTCAAGTGGCTCTGAAAGCTAAGTTAACATTGGTTCATCAACCTTAGTATCTTAATATAATTTAATTATAATATAAATTATATGTTTATAAGTAAGGCTTAATTTAGTTTTAGAATTTTGAAACTTTGGTATTTTGTGATTTCGGATTTCGAGACGTTCCATAGATAAACTAATTAGATTTAATAAGCCAGAATTTTTAGTTTCCCGAAAAATATGCAATTTTTGTTTAATATATTATATAAACCATTTCTATACCCTATCCGCTTTTTCCAAAATATTAAATACATATGTATATGCGACATTCTGAATTAGTTGGGATTTTAGAGATGACTTCAAAATCAAGATTATACGATTATACGTTTTTTACAGAATATTTATTTATGAGAATATTTAAATATGAGAGATTTTCAGTTATAGGAAGGATTTTACAGTTATAGTTGCAAAATCAGGTTATTATTTTTTCATTAGGTTGAAGCATCTCTTCATTTTAAAGTTTAAATATCTGATTGCTGATCTTTTTAAAATTGAACTAAAAATAAAAAAATAAAGAAAAGAAAAAAAGAACAAAATTTTGATAAAACGGCGATTTCAATAAAACGAAATTTTAAGAAACAAGATTTAAAAAAAAAAAACGTGATTTTGAGAAAGGAGTATTTACCAGTACCCAATCCTATAAATTATTAGTGCGATATCTTCGAAAATGTCCTTAATAAGTTAATATTAAAAAATAAAAATAATTTAGCTAAATAAAAAAGCATTTATATTTTTGTTATATCTATTTTTTATGATCTACAATCATTTATGTATATAAAATTTTAAAATATTAAAATAAAAAGGTTTTACTATCTATAACTAAAAATAAAATATATAACAAAAAAAAAAAAAAAGTCTCCAATAAATGTTAATTAAATGTTTAAAAATAAACAAGAGCAACTGTTAATATACTTCTACTGAAATTAAAATAAATATAAACTCTATTTGATTTAAAATATAATTATTAAATTTAACAAATTATAATATTTAAGTTTTTTTTTTTTTTTTTTTTTACCTTAAATAAAATTCCAATTCCTAAATTCATAAACGGTTTTGTAAAATCGATAACACTTTCTCTAGCATAATTAATGGTCATTGATGCCACTGCTAAATCAGCACGCTAAATTTTATAAAATAAAAAAAAAATAAAAAAAATTAGGAAAATAATGTTTTTTTTTTCTTTTATTTTTTTAACATTTACTCTTTCCATTAATTCATGAACTATTCCATTCCATTTTTTCGTATCGGGATTATATACACCATACATATTATCTGGTACCATTTGAATTTGATATTGAAATCCAACCTGTTTTGCTATTTGCCTTAATAAATCAATACAAAAACCTTCATATCTTGCATTACCAGTAGCAGTTTTATCATCACGAATCATTACATACGGTTTTTCCTATATAGATAAAAAAAAAATATATGGTAAATGCATCACAAAAATGTATATTGCATTTGCATCACAAATAGATATATTATATACATATTAACTATAATAGATGGGAAATAATGTGAAAATTTTCAATTCATCTGAGGTACCTACTAGGTCAAACATAAAACATAAAATCCACCATGATATCAAATTGGGATGGTATTGTAATTTGCTTTGACCTTAAATATTTATTTAATACCAAAACAAAAAAAAAAAATAAATTGAAACATTTTTTTCTTTTGTTTTTTACTTACATTATAAGTTTTCTTAATTAAAAATAAATCCGTTTGAACACATTCGATCCCCTTGAAAAGTAGTTTTCGAATGATAAATGTCAAAAAATATGCGAAATGGATGCGAAAGTATAGCATTACATATTATAGTACTATAATTTGATTTTCGCATCCGTTACCTTGCGAGATTCGATTTGCATAGTGTTTTAAACTTTTGTATGCGAAAATCGCTTTTCGAAAATAGCAATACATGGTTATGGTACAAAAATCAAATTATTTGATTTGATTCTAGGGCTAAAACATAATTATAATACATATAATGTTAATTTTTTGTTAAGATTAAATGGATATTATTTATTATTTTGTACAAAAAAAAAGAAAAAAAAAAAAAACTCAATAAAAATAATGAACTTCTGTATAGGACCCACCATTTGCATGGAAGTCTGTAAGGAGTTATTATTATCTTTTAAAAACAATTGACATTAAATTCATGTTAATATGTAAATATCTTTTAAGTGCGGTTAAGATCATAATATCCGATGACAATTCAAAAGACAAGTTTTGCCTTAAAGGTACCGTTTTATAGATAATTAACATTTTTGTTTCTTTAAAATCATACTGTCTTTAAACTAAACTAATTACAAAAGAAATTTGATACATCATTTAAAGAAGAATCTCAAGGTCTTTTGTTAAGGTATTAACCACCGATATTATAGTTTTAGCAAATCAAAAGATATTTAAAATAACATGAATTTGGTGGTATCGCAATATATTTTCAAACGGCGCAATATTAATCGTTAATGTCTTAGACGCCAATATCGATATCATCAAAGGCATTCATTTTTTTTTTTGTGCAAGATTTCAAAACAATCGAGCAGCTATTGACAGCTAATCTAAAATATAGTTAAAATACATATGTAATTAAGTAATGATTGGAACAGAAAAATATGCCTTAAAGTAAAAGAGACAACTATAATATGATTGTTTATGATTATTTCCCATCTATATAGTTAAAAATAGTGCCTACATTATTGAAAACGATGTTCCAGTTGCAGATTTCAATTTTCATTCGATTTTATGATACTATGGTATTATTGAAAATTCGCGTTTCAAAAGTGTCAATCGCAGTCAACTCAAAAATATCCTTTACAATATTTCTTACATTTCTTCTTATATTATTTTTCCTAATTTCTTCTCATAAATCTATAACATTCATTTTTTAAATATTTTATCCAGATTTTATTCTTTTAAAATGTTTATTATTTAATAATTTTATTATAATTGACAAACATCCAGCCATTGGTGCAGTGGTTGACGCACCGCTTCTCATTCATAAGGGAATGAGAAGTCTCGGATTCAATTCCCGGCTGGGTACAATAATTATAATTAAAAAAAAGGCCTCGTGGCCTAGTGGGTAAGAGCGTATAAAATACGCTGTAAACACCGAGGGAGTGTGGGTTCGAATCCCACACACGTCGTAAACGTTATTTCCCCTTGCGACATTTACAGCCACGCCTGAACAGGAAAGGCTGTGTAATTTCCTCTCCACATTTATGTGGCAGAGAAATGCATTAAAAAAAATATATTCATATATCGCAATATATAAATACTTTATATATCATAATATCTCATACACCCCACATTCCTACCAGGAAACAGGGGTTATAGCTACCTGGCACATTTATGTACCACGGTACCTGGATATAAATAAATAAATAATTGACAAACAAGTAACAAAAAAAAATTACCGCTGACAGATAAATTTTACCCATTATTTCATCATATTCATCATATGATCGAATTGAATCCATTTCATGTCTATTCGACCTGCAACTGAAACACTGTTGCTTTCAATAATAGCCATAAATATATTTTTGGTATATATATGTATGTATACACCCATTTTATTATATAAAGTTATAATGTATATTTATATATTATATAACAAACCTCTCTTGTCATTACAATTAAAGTAATATTAGCTGCATTTGTATCATAAAAAGCTGTTGGATCTGTTATATTAATACCTTCAGATGGACTCCAATGTCCAACTTTTTCAATATTTTCTCTTTTTAATTTTAATAAATCAATTTTAAAATTATTACGTCTTCCTTCATTAAATTCAACTTTTCCAGTTAATCCATCTATACTAGCCTACAATATTTTTTTATTCATTTTTAATTTAAAAAAAAAAAAAAAAAAAAACAAATCAAAAAAAAAAAAAACAAAAAAAAAGTAACAAAACATATATTAGAAAACATAAATAAATAAATATATAAATTACAGAATTAATATAATTGTATAAAGATAATCCATCACTCCATGGATCTTCAAGCTCACATGATAGATTCTTTGGTGTCATTGAATGGCTTACATCTAATTCAGTTAAACCAGCGGCAAATACATAAACTGAATCAAACATAAGTGCTGGTTCGGTCTTAAAATAATATTAAAAAAAAAATCGATATTTTTTTTTATTTTTTTTTATTTAATTAAGTTAAAATTAAATTTTTTTGTTTACTTGTATTGAAGCACTTCCATCCAATACAGTTTTATCAATATATTGAAATTTTCTCATTTGTTCAGCTATTTCTAAATATTCTTTACTTTCAATATCTACCAAACGAAATGCAGTAATATTTACACTATTATATTTGAAATCTTCTAAATCAAAAGTTTCAATGTCCTTAAAAAAGATAAAAAAAAAAAAAATAATGTATTTATAATAAACATCGTTTTTAAAAATTCACTAAACAAAATTTTGTGCAAATTATATATTAGGTTAGGTACAACTTAATATTTAAAACTAATGCCGTGTCCGAAACTATCGCACTTCGCACTAAATACTATAGCTAATCGCACTAAATTAATTCCAAAAAACTCAGAAAACTTTGTAGTGCATTAAATTGTCTGATCGCACTTGATTATCTGTCAATCTTTTAGTGTACTCTCGACTGCACTAAATGTTCGTTCTAAAAAAGTAATACATGTATAAGAAAAGAGTGTGAAGTGTCAAGTGCTAGTGCGATAGATTCGGAAACGGCCAATATGTACTTATGATTAAAATTTTACAACGAACCTCTCTATTTGTTATTTTAAATATACAAAATTTTTGAAAAAGATTGAATTTCATGTAATTTATTATGTTTTTCCTTTTTCAATTTCGTGGGTTTGTTTTTTGGGGTTTGGGGTTTGTCAAAAATATGATGAATAAATAAATTAATATTGAATATGACGCTTCAGCGTTTAAACTTAAAATTTTTAGATTGAAAGACTGGAAATTTACTATTATAGCATTAGTCAGATACTACAGTGATGCCAGAAGTGAAGGTTTTCCTTCAAAACAAAAGTTTTTAAAAGCATTTTTCCTAAAAAAAAAACCTTAAAACGAAGGTTTTTGAGATGTATAGAATTCAGGAACAAAAAAAAGCTTGGAAATTAAGCTTTTTCAATTTAAAAATTTCAATCTAATTTTAAAATTTGGATTGTTTAAAAAAAAAGTTATAGTGTGGCACTGTTGCTTTTACATAGATTTTTTTTTTCTCAAGAAAAATATTTACCAATAAATATACCGACATTAAGTATAGAAATATGTTAGGTAACTTATTCACTTCGGTTTTAACTGTTTTAATGTAATGTCATAAAGGGCAAATAAAATTTAATAAAAAAAAATTTTTTTTAAGGTTTTTCTTATTAAAACCTTCACTTGAAGATTTTATAAAACCATTAAGATTTTAGATTTTCAAAAACCTTAAATTGAAGTTTTTTTTTTTTTTAAATTTTAAAGGTTTTTAGACGTTGTTATCTGGCATCACTGGTCAGATATCTTAGTCAAACATTGGGTGTTTTTCTTTTTCTCATCAGATCAATGCTCAGAACACCCATTGAGATATGCTGTCAACTGTCATTCTATAACATTAAAAAAGAAAACAAGTTTATAAAGAACATTAACATTTTTATTCAAAATAATCTCTGAATGATTTTTCATATATTTTTCATCAAGTGAATAAATTCAGTCAAAGATTTTGGGCCTCTTATATAATTTACTTGGGCCTCTTTATATAATTGCCTCGATGTTCTAGTGGGTAAGAGCGTAGAAAATACGCTGTAAACACTGAGGGAGTGTGGGTTCAATACTCCCCTCCCCTTTATGTGTTAGTTATTCCCTCTTACGACATTTACAGCCATGCCTGAACAGGAAAGGCTGTGTAATTTATGTGGCAGGGGAATGTACTTAAAAAAAAAATTTAAAAAAAAATTAAAAATAATTTTTTATTTTATACTTACAAAAGTTGTGAACATATAATGATATCTATAATCATTCATTTGTAATTGTAAAATCTATAAAAAATATTAAAAATAAAAAGATATAATAATATATTTCATCAAAATTTGTTAAAAAATTATCATCTTAACAAAATATGTACTCATGTAAGTTAATTCTATAAGTGCTATAAGTATGGGTAATTTTTTTATTTTGTCGATATTGTCTGAAAAATACATTCAAAAAATAAAAGTAGCATCTGTTAAAATTAAAAAAAACTGCTGAACACACGATCAATCATTGGGGCCTCCGCGGAGGCCTAATATAGATAAGAGCGCATGAAATACGTTGGAAACACCGAGGGATTCTGTTCGAAACAATTCGAAACACGTCGTAACAATAATTCAAGCTTACAACATTTACAACAGCCACGAAGGAAACAGCTGTGTAATCATTTTTAGAAGGCCTGCACATCAGTGGCAGAGAAATGCACTAAAAAAAAAACAAAGTAGGTTATGGGCAGGGGAATAAACAAAAACAAAAGGAAAAGTAAAAAAGAAGAAGTTCTGGTAGAAACAAAATACTATAAGATAAGTTAAGAACTTATACCAATGCTTCAAACAAGAAGATCCAGTCATATTTTGTTCAAACAAAAAAGTTAAAAAGAAAATTATTGAATGGAAAAAATTTTCAAAAAAACTAATGTCGAAAAAGATAGTAGAGTATATATAGCTGGTATACTAAAAAATTAAAAATTTTAAATAGATTTTTATGTAGATTAAATAGGTATGTATGTATGTAGTATGTAGTTTTATTAAAATAAATGTGTAATAAATAATTAGGAGGGATTTTACAGTTGATTACAAAATCAGGGTTTCAATTATTTGTATCTTTTTTTTTAGTATAGTCATAATAATTTTGTAATTTTAATAACTTAAAAATTTTTACTTTATCATTTTTGAAATATAGGGCGGTATAGATTTAATACGTACCGCTCTGAAAAACGCATTTATATTTCGTGGGTTTGTATCAATAACAAGTTTGTAAATTTCTTTTTGACGAATTTCACGTAAAACTTGACGGTAGGTATCCGGTGTTGCTTGTCTAATATACATTTCAGTACGTGATGCTGGTGTTGCTCTCATTAATTCTTGTTGTTTAAATAATCCTTTAAAAATTCAATGAAATTAAATTAAATCAAATAAAATTTTGTAAATTGATCTTTAAGTATACATTTTTAAAAATTAATTTATTTAAAAAAATAAAAAGTATTTTATTTACCAAAATCTTCTTCATATATAATAGCAACTTTAGTCCAATTTAAAAATACCATTAAATCACGATAAGCTGTATTCATATGATGTTGGGACGGATATAAATTTATTGAAAATTCTTTTAAATTTGAATCTAAATCAATCCTAGCCTCAACATGAGGTATATCCAATGCTTCACATATTGATTGTATATGGGCACCTAATAATGGATCTGATGGACCAAATATTGCTTGTATACCAGATTCCATTTGACGGCAGACTTTTTTCGATGTACGAAATGAATCATCACGAGGAACATATTCAATATCATATACTAATTGTGTTTTAGGTAAAATTTGTTTATCCTTATTTATTCTATAAACAGCATATTTAAAGGCTAATTCTGTACTACTATCCTTTTGATCTTCTGTGAAAATAGCACCTATTTTAAAACAGTTGTAAAAAAAAAAATCATTTTAAAATAATAAATTAAAAGTTTATCATTAAGTTACTTTTCAACTTTAAATTTAATACAATAAACATTTATTTTTAATATTTTTTTATATTTTTTTTTTATATCTTTTTATATTTTATATAAAATTCTATGCTGTACTACTGTATATTGTAACCGTTCATGGCTATTGTCATTTTTAGCCTAAATAGTAATAATAATATAGGCGAATTCATTGTTTTCTTACAGTCCCACTCCCAATTTAAGGTTTCCGTATCCTATTGTCTTATCCTTTCCTATCCCTACTCCTTAGCCATTTGTACTGCGTTAGCAGATAAAGTTTTCATCCCATTATATTGGCTAAAAGGGAAAGTTGAGTTTATAGTTAGTAAGAATCTGATACTACCAAGAGCGAATTCTTGGTGTCCTTGAAAATTCCCACCTCCCTTAGGAAAAAAAATATATATATATATAATAAATAGGTATAAAATGATTAATTCAATTACATCTATATATATTAATTTTTATACATTATGTTAGACGTAATAATAGTCTGATCTTGATTTTTGATTTACTTTAAGCCCATTTCAAAAAAGAAAAACTTGTTACCATATAGTTTCATTCTATTTTCGTTTATTGGATTCTATTCGTTTTCATTACAAATAAGAAAAAAGTTTTACTTCGTTGTTTACTTCCTTGTTTTTAATTAAAATTTTCAATACAATTTTCACTGTACTACACACTGTATATACAAAATATTAAAAAATAATAAATACAAAACAAAATTTCAAAAAACCAAATTTTTTTTTTTTAGTGCATTCTCTGCCACATAAATGTTAACAGGAAATTACACAACCTTTCCTTTTCAGGCGTGGCTGTAAATGTCGTAAAGAGGAATAACTCTTACGACGTGTGTAGGATTCAAACCCACACTCCTTCGGTATTTACAGGCCACCGAGGCGCCTAGTAATAATTATTATCGTAATATAAAATAAATAATATTCTTCTACAAGATATAAGCTAATAGATGGCGTACAAATATATTATTTAAGTTTCATTTTCATAATCTTGTAAAGTAGCTACAGCTGAATAATAAACGGCTTAATGAAAATAATGATTAATGAATCTGAACTTAATTAATGGTTAATTAACCTGAACTTAATTAAAGGCCCAAAGAGACGGCGAACATTCATGTTTGCGTAACAATTTTAGTTTTTGTATTCGGCCGAACATGTTGCCGAAAATATTTTTTGATATTTCGATGAACATTTGAATTCATTTCATTGAACATAGAATATTCAATGAACATATTCGCGTTTGTATGATAAAGTTACGCGTAAAATTTGAAATTATATATGTAAATATCAGTCATAAAATAAATATCGATGGACATAATCGAAAAACGAAATTATGTTCAGGCCCGTACTCCTGGAAAACGAAATTATAGTCAAATTACCGTGTAGTCAAATTACCCGTTGGGGGACCTAAAAGAGTGTAAAAACTGGCGTGGTATAAGTGAGTCACATAGAGATATACAAGCAAAAATTAGCTTAGCTTAAATTAGGTGAGAAGGCGAAAATTGTTTGATTAGTGATTAAAATTAAATAACACTCCAATTTTTGCGGCGTTAATTTCCATACAAAATTTTTACGGTGTTATTTCATTTTTTTTTTTTTTGGGATTATTTCTTACGGGGTTATTTCCGGGAGCCGAAAATTAAATTTGAAACCTATATACCATACGCAAAATCTTTTTGGTTTATATGAATTTTTTACTTATTTTACTTAATTAATTAAACACAAAATTATAGTATGTGTTGAATAAACAAATTATAACCACATTATGACATTTATGGCAATAAAAATATAAATAAATAAAATAAATATGAAATAAATAAAATTTCCGGTTAGTTTTATTTTTTAATTTAATCTTGTTTGAATAAAACACGTTCTTTCTTTTTTCAAGTTCTTCCAATATATTATGTAAAAATTAAAGGTTTTAAAAGAGCCTTTTTTTTTTTATTTAGAAAACCTTTTCAAAGTTTTTTTAATCTTCTCTAATCAATAATCATTTTATGTAGATGTAATTACTTTTTTAATTTTAAATACAAATTTTTTTTTTATAACGTAACCTAATTCTCAACTTATCTTAAGTTATAAACAATCGAATTTGCCTGCTTATATTATTTTGATATCATTTCACTTGTTTTTGACATTTTATACACACATCATGCAGCGTACAAGCGTCGTCGAGTTTGCCTCAGGCTTAAAACATTATAAAAGAAAACATTTTGTAAAACAAACATTTTGTAAATAAAACAAACAGAATAAAATTAAATAAGCACGCATATTTTTTTTTTCAAAAATAAAAAACAATATAAATTTTAAAAGTTTTGTTTTACTTACCTATTCTTATAATTGGGGGCAGTGATGTGACACCAACTATAAATGTCATAAATGAAAATATTTCAAATAAATAAATTTTGTTATATCTAACAGTCTTTGTTTTATTATAAAATTTTGAAATTCTATTAAATTTTTTATATTTTTTTTGTTGTTTTTTTTGATTTTCTTTAAATGTCAAACATTGTTGAGATGATGTTTCTTTAATAAAATTTTTTTCATAATCATTTTTTAATTTTTTATTTTTTATATTTTTCTTAATATTATTAATATCATTATTTTTATCATTTATTTTATCATTATTATTATTATTATTATTATAACAATTAAATGACAATAAATTAGAACAAAAATTAAATATTTTTTTATAAAAGATTATTTTTATTATATTAAATTTATTATATAAATATTTTTTATTTTTTTTTCTTAAAAAATTTTCATTACATTCAAAAATTTGGCTATTATTTTTTTTTAATATAATTTTTTTTTTATTATATATAGTTTTATTACATAATGACGACATTGTTATATGATTATTATTATTATTTTTTATATTGCTACAACAAGAACAACAACAACAACAACAGCATAATGTGCAACATGATAAAATTCTTTCAGAATTATGAAAAGTTAAAATTTTTTTCTGTTTTGTCACATTTTCATCATTTTCTTTTTTATCACTTCTATTAATTGAATCATTACTAACTCTATTTATTTCATAAATCACCATTTTTTTTTTTTTTAATTTTTTTCTATTTATTTTTTTAGTTTTGTTTTCTTTCTTTTATAATTAAAATAATATGCGATAATTTAAAAGAAATAAAAAAAAAAAAATTAATTAGTAAATGTCTTAGAAACATGTATACTATACATAAATATGTATATTGGCATATCATGTAAACGTAAAATTATAATTATTCATAATATTATTTTGAATCTGCAAGCATATAATAAAAAAAAAAACAAAAATAATTATATAAATAAATAACATATATGTATATAAATAACATGTGCATATTTTATTACATATGTTACATATGTATATACTCTATTACTATGTGCAAATATCACACCAAAAGACGGTGGGGTGTCATAAAGCTATATTTTAAAAATATGCCTTTATAACCCATTCAAATGAGTCAGAAAGCCATATTCCCAATATTGCTTTATGACACATTTAAATGGGTGATAAAGCCATATGGTGTTATGTCTCATTCGATTAAAAATACTTTAAAAGAAAAACTATTAAACTTTAGAATCCAACTCTAAAATCCCTCCTAATTCAGAATCTCGCATATACTTATATAAATACTATAAAAAAGGAGAAGTATCCTGATTTTGTAACCAACTCTAAAACCCCTCCTAATTCGCAATCTCTTTTATACATAATATATATAAATATTGAGGAAAAAGGAAAATACCCTAATTTTTTAACCAACTCTAAAATCTCTTTAAGGTAAAATTTCGCATATACATATATAAATATTTTGGAAAAGGGGAAATACCCTGATTTTGTAACCAACTATAAAAACCATCCTCAATATCACATAAATTATTCAATATTTTCAAAAGGTTTCAAACAATTTTCAGAATCTTGCATATACTTATATATAAATATTATAAAAAAGGAGAAGTATCCTGATTTTGTAACCAACTCTAAAATCCCTCCTAATTCGCAATCTCTTTTATACATAATATATATAAATATTGAGGAAAAAGGAAAATACCCTAATTTTTTAACCAACTCTAAAATCCCTTTAAGTTAAAATTTCGCATATACATATATAAATATTTTGGAAAAGGGGAAATACCCTGATTTTGTAACCAACTATAAAAACCATTCTCAATATCACATAAATTATTCAATATTTTCAAAAGGTTTCAAACAATTTTCTATCAGCCTCGTGGCGGCCTTCGCCCTTCACAACTCCCTTCGCGCTTCTCTTGAAGAATTGGCACCTGCTGCCTCTGAGCACTGGTGCGCGGGCAATTTCTTCTTTTTTGTTTTTCATAAAAATGTCTAAATTTTCACAAAATTTATTAGTATGAAAATCTGAAACCTTTTTTTTTTACCCCCATGATTTCAAATTCTTTGTTCTGTAAAAATGAGATACAAAAATTATTACAAAATAAAGGTTTTCCGGGTTCTGCCTATATATGTATCTATTTCGAGAAATGTTATAGTCGGTTACGAAACCATAGGGTTGTTCCTTTTTCCAGAATCTTTACATATATATATTCTGGAAAAAGCGGATATCCTGATTTTGTACTCTAAAATCTTTCCTAAGTATTTTCTTTCATACATATTTCAGCACCAAAGCTTTTGCAAAAATTTTTCAACATCAATCAAACTACACAAAAAAAATTATATTTGAATCAGAGAATAATTTAATTATGACTTTATGACACAAATTTTTTTATAAAAATATGGCTTTATGACTTATTCAAATAACTTATTCCCAATATAACTTTATGAGTCATTTGAATGGGTCATAAAGCCATATTCGTGAAATATATAAATCTATATAAAAATGAAGCTATTTAACGTTTATCATTGAAAAACAATGAAGAAAAATAAGTACAATTTATTAAACAGGGAATACTATATAAATTCGAATTTTTGAATTCATTGTTTATTCTCAGAAAATCAGAAAAGTATTATTTGTAAATGGCTATTGAACAAAACAAAAATATATTATATTTTAACAGTTAATTGACTATAACATAAAATATTTTTTTTGTAATTAATTGGACACAAATCGCAATGAGCGCAATATCGAATACATTAAGAAAAAGAGCAACCAAGCAAAATTATCCGCCTGATCGAAAACAAGTACGACAATAAGGAAACAAGAGACCTACACAGCGGCAAACTAAGCGAACCACTAATAATGAAGACAGGACTAAAACAATGTTGTCCGCTCTTCTCGATATTGTTCAGCTCCGTACTTGACGACGTAATGAAAGAAGCATCCTCAGCCTCAAAAGGAATAAAATGGAGTATAATCAGTCGCCTGGAAGATTTAGATTATGCAAACGACATAACCCTACTCACCCACTCATATAGAAATATGCAAGGAAAACTTCAAGTCCTGAACATTAAGGCAAAAGAAGTTGGGCTGAAGATAAACATAAGAAAAACCAAATCATTGCGGATAAATACCACAAAAAGCAAACAACTTAAGATAGATGGTAATATAATAGAAGATGTTTCGTGCTCCAACTATCTCAGTAGTATATTTACTACAAATGGAGAGGTAGATGAAAACATAGAAAATAGACTAAAACAATCAAGAATGGCATTTGGCAGATTATGGTCTGTATGTAGATTCTCACACCTAATTATAGAGGCACCAAAATAATAACATTTAATACCTGTGTGAAATCAGTTCTACTATATGAGAGGGAGACTTGGTTCGCAAAGCAGTTAACTACAGCAGTTAATAAGCTGCAAACATTCGTGAATAAATGTCTAAGAACCATAGTTAAAATTTTCTGGCTTAGGCTAATGTCCAACACAGATCTGTGGTCTCTCATGAAACAAATAGCATTTCAAAGAAACAGAAGAAATAGAACTTGATAGGACACACTATAGCTCCCCAAATATTAGAGTGAAACCTACAGGGCAAAACAAAATAGGAAAACCACGCATGACATCGGAGGAGAACAATATCCACAGAAATAGGAGAAAACGGTAAAAGATTGGAAGAAAAACAAATGGCCCAAAACAGAGTACGACGGAGAAGCTATATGGAAGCCCTAGGAGTAGAAAAAGAAAAAAAAGCAATGATATTCGCAACACAACATTAATTTGAGAAACTAATGAAAAAAATGGTGACATAAAGATTTTTTGAGAACATTTATGTACATACATATTTAGGTAGATATTCGTACAAATTATAATGAATTTAATAATATCAATTTTACTGAATGAGATCGAGGATTTCCCAGTTATGAATTAAATTGTTAAATATATTCCTTTTTATTGACGAGATTCTCCATTAATTTTTTTGTTTTTTAATTCCGAAATGAAAGTCCCTCCTAATTTCTAAACTCTCCAAATTTTTGAAACTAAAATTGTTAAATTGTCATTCAGATTTTGTATCAAAAATAAAGTATATTTAAACTATACTAAAATCATGCTTTTGCTTGTGCCGCCTTGTTTTTACTGACTATATACATTATAATAAATTAATACACATACAACTATAATACATAAATATACAACAAATCTAATATATTAGGGAGCGTTACTAATGCTCGAATCTCAAAAAATCGTTTTATTAAAATATCGTTTTTTAAAATTTCGTTTTTTTTTGTTTTAAATCTCCCGTAAATCTCTTTTTTGTTTAGGAAATACAGAAAAAAAAACAAATTATAATTTTTAATTATTATCGAATATTAATTAATAGGAGAGATTTTAGAGTTGGATTCAAAATCAGAGTTTTACGCTATTTCCAGAATATTTATATACATGTAAAATTGTGAATCAGGATGGATTTTAGAGGATTAGGATTCAAAATCAGGATTGACGCTTTTTTTTTTTAAAAATGTATATATTGTGTACATGGGATTCTTAGCTAGGATGAATTTTAGAGCTGAATTTGAAATCATACTATTCTTTTTTTCCAAAATGTTTATAAATATGTATATGTGAAATTGTGAATTAGGAGGGATTTTAGAGTTGGATTCAAAATCAGGATTGCGGCCTTTTCCAGAATATTTATATATAAGTATTAGTAATGTGTGCTTGCATTGCACGCGTCAAACAGTTGATTAAATCACATGATGAAAAAGCATTTTGAAAAAGCATTGTATCCCTGATTTTTATAGTAAGGGTTTATAAACGTTCTCATCCTTAAAGAGGACGGTATTGAGCCATGGTTCACAAACAAAAGTTTTAGACTTGGCCAAGATCTTTTTAATGATATCCCAAATGATAACATACCGTTGTCTTCTATATTTTATAAACAGTTTCAGGAACCAAGCAGAGCGTACTGGAACCAGAGCTCCCAAATAAAAGTTGTTAAGCTCGCCAAGATACCCCACATCAGGACATTCGGCTATAAATATTGAAATCGCCATACAACATATAAAGGGCTAAAAGGGCTCCTTTGGAACCAAACAGTTCCAATTTCAGATTTTTCTGGATGGTTACACACCAAACTCTATCAAATGCCTTTTGCAGCTAGTCTCTAGAAGTGCTTCATCATTTTGATACGAAAGTGAGTGAGTGGTTTCATGCATTTGTTAGAAGAAGCTTTACATATTATATAATATGTGATATTGTGTTTTAGGAAGAATTTTAGAGTTGAATTCCAAAAAAAGGTTCCAATAATTTGTTTAGCGGGGGTATGGAGGAGGCAGCCCCCACTATTTCAAAGGTTTTCATCTTGCAAAATGTATGAAAAAAAAAACTAGGAGGTGTTTTAAAGTTTAAATATCCAACCTGTGATATTCATATCTTTCTTGTTAAAATTGTGCTAAAAATAAAAAAAAGCAAAAAAAAGCGAGTTTTTGATAAAACGAGATTTTGAGATACGAGGTTTCGTACCCAACCCAATATATTATGTTGAACATAAAATATGTATTTGAAGTGCACTCATTATGCACATTTTTTTATATACCTATAAATTAAAATCTTTCTAATTGAACACGTATCAATATTACATAATTAATATAATACATATATTTATGTGTTCATATATGTACTATATAAACAATATATATTTACAACATTTTTTTTTTGAAATTAGTATACATACATACATACCTATAGTATGTTAATTAGGTTTGGTTTAATTAAAATTTGAATAAAAAAAATTTTAATTAGATAAAATAATATTATAAGGCAATATTAAAGAATAAAAATCTTAAAATTTAAAAGCTAAATCTAAAAGCTAATCAACTCACCAAAAAAATTAATAATTTTTTACAAAATTTCAAATGTTTAAGTGCCAAGATATGACACTACTCCAAAATTGTTAAACCAAACCAACCAATTTTCAGAGAAGTTATTCTTGATTATCTTTTTAAAAATTTTCTGAATCTTTAGTTTTATTAAATACCAACATATAAAGATCTAAATTTCGAAGCTATAAATGAATCTGTTGTGTTAAATTTACCAAATTTTGCAAAAATAATTGCCATAAGACCTAACTTTCTTTTTTCTTTACAAGAATTCAATATTCAATTCAATAGACACTGAGTTATTTTCATATAACAAAAAAAGATGTTGTATGGCAGCTACTCGAAATCGTAGATACAACTTGCTCGATTTCAATAGTGGGACTAACAATTTTGATAAATGGGGCCTCGGTGGCCTAATGGATAAGAGCGTATTAAATACACTGTAAACACCGAGGGAGTGTGGGTTCGAATCCCACACATGTCGTAGAAGTTCCTTACGACATTTGCAACCACGTCTGAACAGGAAAGGTACAGCCTAATTTCCTGTTCACATTTATGTGGCAGAGAAATGTATTAAAAAAACAAAAAAAAACAAAATTTTTGATAAAGATGAAATAGTAAAAATTATCAAACCAAATTCGATGCACTAACAAATTTTGACAAACGCTTGGTGTAGGAATTGATGTGGGAATCCACCAATCAACAGTTTCTAGAACAATTGAAGAAGTATCATTAAAAATTGTAAAAAAAAGTAGCCAATAATTAAATAGATATTATAAAACAAAAATAAACCGGTTTTTAAATACCCACTAGGCTACTGAGGCCCCCTACTAGTTTTTATTGATAATTAGTTTTCATATATTTAATAAACATTTTATGATATGAAGAAAAAATGTGCAAAAAAAATGTGTTAAAAAAGTAGGTATATGCATATGTAATTAGTAAAAACAAAAAACATTTAAAATTAATTTTGTAAAAATATATATTCCAGTTGAACAAAAAATGTTTTTAGCACATTTTTCAAAAAAAATTTGTCTGTCCGTCCGTTCGTCTGGTTGTTTACAAAACTTCCACATCGTTTCAAAAAAAGCAATGAAATTTTAACTATGGATAGGAATAGCAAAACAATTAATTTTCTAGAACAACTTTTTTCTGTGCTTAATTAATTTTGTTACGGCCCTACAGTTGGTTGAAGTTAGAAAAAGCCATATCTTTAAATTGTTATAACACAGGTTCCATGAGGCCAATATTTTCAATCTGAAAACGCCAAACGATAGCTGGCTTTATAAATATATATATAAAATAAATATGTGACTTTACCATGCGGTATCCTAATATACCGTTATGTGAAACTAAATTTTTGAAAAAATTTGGACCCCTTTTATCTTTCAAACATTTTAACTTGAAATTTTGAGAAAAGTTAGATCTTTGGAAATAAATAATGAGTCATTTCAGAAAATATTTGGTGTGTCGCCTCCCTGTGTAAGAGCTGTAAGAGGTCAAAAAGTGAAAATTTTCTATTTTTAAACCCCTTTCCAGTTTTTTTTTAAAGTACTATACAAAAATTAGAGCTCTTACATTATAATTTTGCTTTGCGTTAACAACTTTTCTTAATAATATAAGGATACCTTAAAATTGACGAAAGTGTGACTTGATTTTTTCAATTTTTTTCTAACCAAAAAATTTGTAACAAAAATCACAAATTTTTAGTTTTTTTATTTTAATATTTTATTTTTCAATATGAGTACTCTTTACCCAAAAGCTATTATAGAATATTATATGATTTTGGAAATGCGCTTTTTGGAAACCCCGTAGTTTTTTTTCTTTCCTTGTTTAAATATGATATTCATACAAGTATAACAAATATCAAAGTATACTTAAACAAAATTAAAGTAAATAAAAATTTCCCTTTAAGTTCAAGCAAACAAGCTTTACCTTATTTTTTTACATACTGAATCGAGTTCAAGCAATTGCTCTTATCTAGAACTCAATCACGAGTTTGAACTCTTCTGCTTAAACTTTGAGCTTTACCTCAATTTTATGCATATACGCTTTACCTCAAATTTATGCATTCACGATACGACCCAATGACTTTACACTGTCTAAACAAACACATAAACTTAAAATATATAAACAGCAATGATTTTTGAATATTTAAATTATTTTAATTTGTAATTTAAGTTAATTGTAATTTAGTTTATAAATTTAATTGTTTCAATTGTAATTCAAAATATATATATATATATATATAAAGGTTTCAGAAAATTGGTCCTAGTAGGATATTCAGAAATAATCTGCTTTCTTTCAGACCACTGATATTTTTGTACGTATATCTGTATAAAATTGGTAAAATGGTCTGTCCAAAAATCTAATGTTGCTCGTAATTGTGGAGAGGAATTTTGTATAGTTACACCAGTAGCAATTGTGATTCGGTAAAACATTATTATTCCGATGTTGATTTGTAATGGAACATTGTGAAAGTGTTTATCTAAACAATGTTCTGCAGGAAGAGATGTTAGGGTATTTAGAAAATCTTTATCTATATAAAATACACGTAAATAAAATAACAGAACTGAAATTAGTTAATAAAAATAACAGAATTGATAAGGTACTTCTGTAACTTTTATTTATTGAAAAAAATCAAATAATCAATCAGATAGTAGAAAATGGCTTCCGGAAATAAGAAATAATTCCCAAAAAAAAAAAAAAAATAACATCGCAAAATTTTGTATGGAAAATAAAGCCGCAAAAAATTAAACTACACCGAAAAAATGGGGGCATTATTTAATTTTTTGCTGTCTTATTTCATTTTCTTTTTGGGGCGTTATTTCATATGGAATAATCCCCCAGAACAAAATATCTTCATTTATAAATGATCGAATTAATTAAACTTTTATATTTGTTTTAAATATTTTCAGTTTCAAGTTTGCTCTTCTAGAGTTATGGGGACTTAAATCCTGTCTGATGAACTTTATAATCTATAGACTTCGAAAGCTTTTCCTATTTTCAAAATTTCTGAAAAAAGCATATAACGTTGATTTTACAACCTAAACTTCTTTAAAATCAACTCTAAAACTCCTCCTAATTCAAAATCTCACATATACATAATATACGTAAATATTCTTGTAAAAGTTATTCCCCCTTACGCCATTTACAGCCACGCCTGAACAGGAAAGGCTGTGTAATTTCCTGTCCACATTTATGTGACAAAGAAATGTAAATAAAAAAAAAATTACATAATAAACGTATAAATTCTTTTTATTTTGTAGATAATTTAAATGTGGGTCTACAGTCTACACCGAAATCTTATTTTCTCAAAATTATATTTTTCAATCTTTCAAAATCTTTTTTCATTCTATTTATATACACATATATGTACATATTCTGGGAAAAAAACAAATTACCTTGATTTTGTAACCATCTATAAAATCCCTCCTAACTATTTTTTTTATATATATGTACATATTTCAAAATTTAAAATAGTATGGGACTCGGACACCATTCAAAAACCTGATTTTACCAAAATCGTTTGTAATCGTTTATAGTCGATCCCTCTTAAATATTTTTTTAGCATATACATATGTTGTGCTAATTATGCCTACACTGCACAGCTTACCCTATTTACATAAATTCGCCGCAAATGTATGTATATGATTGTGCTATAGCTTGAATACACAATATATATTTCCTTTGCGTCGAAGAATATAATAGAAAAGGATCCAAGTTTTCCATACAATTTGGATCAAATAATAAGAAAATTTACAAATTTGTTAACAATATACAAGCGTATTAAAAAAAAAAAAAAGAAAAAATTCGGGAAAGGCTCAACATTTTGGCCATACATGATTAAAACATGTATATTAATATTCTATCTAAATTTTTAATTTTTTCTTACTTATAATTTCAGAACAACCAAAAATATAAAAATTACACTGTCGTTTAGTGAAAAATATTTTGTTTTTGTTCGGTAATGTCGCTAGTTACACCACAACTGGTAACTCTAACCCAAAATAGTATAACTGACCTTCAACAGAATTCACTTTATAAATATAAGATCTAAAATAATAATATTCTTTAAATAAAACAAATTAATTTTATTGTTTCTTTTTTTTTCTTGTTTTATTTTTCATATTTTTAACTCTTACACAAAAATGCAATTAAATACATTTTTGTACAATCAGCATAATGAGTTCAATTGCATTTAAACCTTTTTTTTCATTAAATAAAATAATATAGTAATTTGATAAAAGACATATGTTGAAATTATGCCACACAAAATTCAGTACGATGATTTGTTAACATAATATACATAAACTCGATACTGAATTTTGTTTCGAAAGATAATTTCGATTAAAAAATTATAATTAATGTCAAGATAAGTAAAGTTCATTTTTTTTTGGTTTCAGGATAAGAATAAGAATTGAATAAATATTAATATATGTAATATGAAACCAATATTATTTAACATGAATATAATATGTACACAAATTTAAGTTCGAACAATGTAATATATTATAAGTACTTGTAATTCGAACTTAAATTTGTTGTGAAAGATTTCTTTTAATTTTAAAATTCAAAAATTTTAATTTAAATAAAATCCAAGGAGAAGCACTAGACATGATGCGATGTTTGGGTGATGCAGATTAGAGCCAAATTAAAAACGCATTAATCGACACATTTGGTATGAAAGAAACATATCATCAGCTGTACCAAGAGGCCCTGTCACTAAGAAAAACAACCGTAAGTGAATATTTTTATAAATTAAGAACAATATTATCTAAGCTAAATGAAAAATATGAACATGATTCATCTAACCCTGTGGAATTTGAACCAAAGGTTAATGAATCAATAATTCTTAAAACTTTTGTAAACAATATTGAGCCACATTTAGCTAGTTTAATTTTAAGTAGAGATATAAAAAAATTAAGAGAGGCATATAATTTATTAGAATGTTCAGGACTAATAAAAGATAAAACAAATTTCCAAAATAATAATTTTAACAAAAATAAAAATGTAAATAAAAATAAATATTATAATAATTCTAATTCAAATACTTCTTTTAATAGAAATAATAATAATTATAATAACCAACATCAACATTATAATTCTAACAATAGATTTAACAATAATTCTAACAATAGATTTAACAATAATTTTAACAATTATAGATATAACAATAATTCTAGTAATAGGTATAACAATAATAGTGGAAATTTTCATAATACAAATTCAATTCGACACAATAATAACAACAATCCTAATAGAAATTCAACACAAACCAGATATACTAACAGACAACAACCCATGGACGTTGAACATGTTTCAGAGCAAGTAAATTTTCTCTTACAGCCTCGGAAATTAACTTACCACTTAAATTAAATTATTATTACCACAGCTTAAATGCTTAATAGATACTGGGTTCTCTACGTCACTTCTTAATGAGACTCAGTTACCACAATACAAAAGAAAACCATTGAAAAATCTTATTAGTTTTACTACTCTAAATAATAAAATATCTGTGAAGAAAGAAATTAAAACTGACTTACCTTTAGAATTTAACGAAGATGCTTTTATGATTTGGAAATTGACAAGTTTCCAAAATAAATGTTTCGATGCTATAATAGGTCAAAATTTACTGAAACCATTACGTGCTGTAATCGATATGGAAAAAGAAGTTCTAAAAATTAATAATAATGAAATAAAATTTATAAACAGTTGTCCATATAAGTTCGATGAAATCCATCAATTACAACAAACAAATCTTAATGATAATCAGTTTAAAATCCTTTTCCAATCTTTAAATAAAGAAGAAAGTAATACTTTAAATCATTTGATAAAATCATATAATGATCTCTTCTATAAAGAAGGTGATCAATTAATTAACTTCCACTTCAAACATCCAACATCAAATAATTACTAAAACCGATAAACCCATATTTTCAAAAATATACAGATATCCACGTATCCATGAGCAAGAGATATCCATACAAATCTCAGACATGCTTAAGCAAAATATAATAAAGGAAAGTAGTTCTCCTTATAACAGCCCTTTATGGATAGTGCCTAAAAAGGAAGATAACTCTGGTAAGAAAAAATGGCGCCTTGTCGTAGATTATAGGAAGTTAAATGAATAAACGATTGACGATAAATTTCCTATACCTAATATTGAAAATATATTAGATAAGTTAGGAAATTCGCAATATTTTACTACACTAGATTTGGCTAAATGTTTCCACCAAATCTCAGTGAAAAAGGAAGATCGTCCAAAGACAGTATTTTCCACACCTTATGGACATTACGAATACATAAGAATGCCGTTTCGATTAAAGAATGCTCCGGCAACTTTCCAACGCCTTATGAATAATGTTCTTAAGGACTATATCAATAAAATATGTGTATGTTATTTAGATGACATCCTTATCTTTTCTACTTCTTTAGAAGAACATACAAATAGTAGAAAAAAAATATTTAATACTCTTAGACAACATAACTTAAAAATTCAAATAGATAAGTGTAAATTTTTTGCCAAACAAACTGAATATCTAGGTCATATATTAACTCCAGAATGAGTAAAACCAAATCCCAAAAAAGTGGATGATATTTTGAAATTAAAGCTTCCAACCACACAAAAGCAAATCAAATCATTTCTGGGTTTAACGGGATATTACCGCAAATTTATCAAAGACTATGCCAGATTGGCAAAGCCTTTGACAAACTATCTTAAAAAAAATACTAAAGTAAATATAAAAGATTCAAATTATATAAATGCATTCGAAAAATTGAAAAGAGTTATAACAGAAGATCCTATACTCAAATATCCTGACTTTAATAGAAACTTCTCATTAGTAACCGATGCTAGTGCTTTTGCTATTGGTGCAACCTTGCAACAAGATTCACATCCAATATGCTATGCCAGCAGAATGTTGAATGATCATGAGAAAAACTATTCTACGATCGAAAAAGAACTCCTTGCCATCGTTTGGGCAACCAGTTATTTTAGACCATATTTATATGGTAATAAATTCAAACTCCTGACAGATAATCAACCATTAAAATGGTTATACTTAAAGTCTCAAGGAAAGAATATAATAGGAGAATATAATATGGATATAGATTACATAAAAGGTAAATTAAACAAAGTAGCGGATTTTCTTAGTCGAATAGACACAGACAAACATGAAATAAATGTACTAGAAAATAGAGAAGAAAATCTTTACAATTCTGACAACCAATCTGAAACAGCCTCTACTAATTATTCGCTTGAAAATAACATAGATTCATCAGACTTGCAAAGTGTATGCGAAGATACAAATCATTATATTCAAACCGAATTTAGTAGCAATAGCAATATCTCAATGGAAAACAACATAAATACTTCTGACTTTCAAAGTGCATCTGAAAATTCATATCATGAAAATAATGAAAACCTTTCTGACCAAACTATCCCTTTTCAAGAAGAAGAAACAAACTACCACTTTCCAATTTTAGATTCAGTAGTAAATAGATTTAAAATTCAAATTCTTTATTCTTACTGACAACAAAGTAAGAGATTTTGAAAAAATTTTCAATAAAAAAAGGATATTTTTGAATTCCGAAAATATAAACAACAATTTGAGCGATATATGTAGAAGATATATAAGCAAGGGTAAAATAGGAATTTTTACTTAAATGATCATAAATATAATATTGTGCAAAGAAAATTAATTGAACTATACGGGAACTATCACAACATAAAATTTGTTAGTAATTATTTTGCCAAAGATATGACGACAGAAGAAGAGACTCTCAAACAAATACATAAATATCATAAAAATGAAACAGGCCATACCGGTATTAACGAAAATTACGAAGGTTTAAAAAAGGTCATATATTTTCCAAAATTAAAAAATATTGTGAATAAATATATTAATAATTGTGATATCTGTAATCGAGTTAAATATGATAGAAGACCAATAAAGAAAAAATTCGAATTCACAGAAACACCCAAAGATATTAAAGAGATCATTCATATGGACGTATATACTAATACAAAACAAAACTTTTTAACATTCGTGGATCGTTTCTCTAAATATGCCACGATTTTTCATCTGAATGATAGAAACAACCAAACAATAATAGAAAAACTAAGGGAACTTAAAGCACAGAGAGAGAATTTCAAAAAATTAATAACCGATAACGAATTTAAGAGCGTTAATATCAAAGATTACCTTAGAAATGGACAAATTGAACTCCATCTAGTTAAATCCAACAATCATACTGAGAATTCCGACATTGAAAGGTTGCATAATAGCATTGGTGAAAAAATTAGGGTTTTAGGTATTGTTAATAAAGAACTAAACATTATCGAAAAAATGTATAAAGCCGTCGAATGGTATACCATAACAGTTACCATTCGGTTACAAAAGAAAAACCTATTAATATAAAAGAGAGAAAATGTAATAAAAGTAAAATTTATGATCTTTTAAAAAAGGAAAAACTTTAATGTATCTAAGTAAACTTAACACAAAAAGAACAGATTACACAGAACATAGAACCGAGGGATACATTAAAAACTATAAAAGTGTTAGGCATAAAGAACAACCTAAATTCATAAAATCCAAATTGGAGAACATAGATCCATCAAATATTAAAAGAAATTATAAATTTTCAGGTAAAATTGATATTCACAATGTTCCTGATGTTGTTGACCATACTGACGACCACCCAGGCCCATCTCACCTTTGAGAAGGTCGAGTCGAACTTTGGATACATGGAAATCAAAATAGAAGACGTAATTTTAGTAGAAAATTATGATACAATTTTACATATAATTAATCCTAAGGAAATTGAAAAAATATTAGATGATTTAGAAAATAACATAAAAATTTCCGAAATAGGAGATAAATCAACTCTTTTAGTGCATCAATTAAATTTCGTAAAAAATAAAATGAAAACATTAATCCCACATAGACATAAACGAGGTATACTCAATTTGGTTGGCACCGTACACAAATTGTTATACGGCACCATGGATGATTCTGATCGGCAAGAAATAGAAGATCATTTAAAAGTAATAGACCAAAACAACCATAATATTATAGAAAATTCAAATTCTCAAATCAAAATTAATAGTAATTTCAACAACACTTTCATAAAACTAAAACAAATAATCGAAAATGACAGATTATTAATCAACGATACACTGAACGAAATCGAAACGCAACATAAAAGACTATAATATAAACAATTACTTTACACAGACTTTGTACTAAATTTTTTTTACAACAACAAAAAGGCTAAAAATTTTACAAGACAACATTGAACACATACAGGACAATATTGCTTCAGCTAGACTAGGAACAATACACAGTAACATACTTACGAACGAAGAAATTTTAGAATACGATATAGATTTTAATAAATTGCAAAATATTAAACTAAAGGGTGTTCAAAATTGAGGTACCATATTGATTTTGCCGCCATTTTTTTTCTACCTGGAATTTTTATACGAGGTTTCTTTAGGTATGTTCTAAATACATTCCGGTTAGTTAGTATGGAACGTTAAACGAAGGAACAACGTGTTTTTGTTATTACAATATTTTTTGAAAATGGTAAAAGTTTTCAAGATGTAATTAGGAAATTTCGAACAAAATTTGGTAGAGAAAATGCTCCAACAAATCGTGCCATCAAGCTGATGGTTGATAAATTTCTAGAAACTGGATCTGTTCTTGATAACAGAGGCAACATTTATCAACGTAGTGGCTGTTCAACCGAGAATGTAGCAGCTGTGAGCAGAAGTGTTGAATAAGATCCAAAAACTTCCATTCGTCATCGTTCGCAGCAATTAAACATCAAACCATTCACATTATTCAACATTTTGCATCGTAATCTCCATTTAAGGGCTTATAAGATCCAGCTGACGCAAGAATTAAAACCAACTGACCTTGCATTACGTCGGCAATTCGTTTCTTGGGCAATCGAAAAACAAGAAGAAAATGAGAATTTTTTTAACAAAATAATCTTCACCAACGAAGCTCATTTCCAGCTCAATGGCTACGTCAATAAACAGAATTACCACATTTGGGGTGAAGAGAATCCAAGGGTTATCTTAGAGCAACCAGTACATCCACAAAAAGTTACGGTTTGGTGTGGTTTGTGGTCAGGTGGAATCATCGGACCATATTTTTTTGAAAACGCAAATGGAAATGCTATTACGGTCAATGGAATTCGCTACAGGGAGATGATCCGAAGCTTTTTGTGGCGGGAAATTGATGATTCGGACGTAGAGAATATGTGGTTTCAACAGGATGGTGCCACTTGCACACAGCAAGAGAAACAATGGATCTTTTGAAGGAAAAGTTCGAAGATCGCATTATTTCTCGTAGAGGAGGAGTGATGTGGCCACCAAGATCGTGCGATTTGACAACGTTGGATTTTTTTTGTGGGGTTTTGTGAAATCGAAAGTGTACAGCAATAATCCCACAACAATTCAAGAGCTTAAAAACAACATTATCGAGCAGATTTCAACCATTGAGAACAGTTTATTGAACAACGTGATTCAGAATTTTGGTAAAAGATTGGAAGCCTGCCGAAGTAGTAGAGGGGGCCACTTGGCCGACATAATTTTTCATTATTAATCGGAACCTATTTGTAATAAATTAAAATAAAAATATATTTAATATTTCAAAAAAAAAGTCTTTTTTTATTAAAATTAAAATGATACCTCAATTTTGAACACCCTATAGCTACTTTAACTGATAATAAAAATAATATTATATTTGTTATTAAAATTTCTAATAAAACAACCTAAAATACTAGTAATACCAGTAGAAGATAAGTTCAATAATGAATTAATATTTGAACCACAAGAAATTGTAAAGTATAATAATAAAATGTATAAGTTTGAAAACAATAAAGAATTAAAAAATTTACAAATATTTAAAAATTGTATACATAGTAGAAATTGTTTAAAAATGCATAATAACATAACAGAAATAGTTGTTTTAAAAACAGGATTAATACTTACAAAAATCAAATTAATTCAATTTTTAATAATACTTGTGATGAACGAAATTTTAAATTAAATGGAAATTACATTTTTAACTTTAACAACTGTTCAATAGAAATAAGTGGAAATGTTTATAGTAATAAGTTAAGAGAATTTAAACAAAGTTTCATAATACCAAGTTATTCGGATATGAATGAAGGGATTAATTTAAATCTAACATTTAATGATATAATAATAGAAAAAATAAAAAACATAGAAGAAATAAAAGAAATAAAGTACCATAAAAATAATTATTATCTCTATTTAAGCTTTATGATCTTTGTAATGTTTGTAATAATAATCATAACAATATTTGTAATAATATTCTTTAAAAAATTTAGATTATTTAAGTTTTCGACTCAGGAGAGTCTTAATCATAAGGAGGGAGGAGTTACGCCACAGCTGGTAACCCTAACCCAAAATAGTATAACTGACCTTCAACAGAATTCACTTTATAAATATAAGATAATTTTAAAACAGTATTACAAAAGTAACACCAGGCATTTCAAAGAAAAAAAAAGAACATCATCTATGTAACGCAAATTTAGGTTGTGTCCGAAACTATCACACTTCACACTAAATAATCTGTCCTGTAATAAAAATCCTGTTAATTTTCTAAAATAGTATGTGAAGTGTCTATAGTGTCAAGTGCTAGTGCGATAGATTCGGAAACAGGTTTAATACCTATGTATCTGACCAAACCATTTTTTGAAAATTTTAATGTTGGGATAAAATTTAGAACCAACGAACATTGAATTGGAAAAGGATAATTAAATATTTGTAGTCAACAAATTTAATAATTTATTTTAAGTTTCTTTTTTCTTTTTTTATTTAATTTTAATTAAATTTTGAAATATATTTTATCATTTCCAAAAATGTATCTATATAATATTATTTTTCAATTAAAAATATACTACTTTTTCAATTATTTTTAAATTTCAATTTAATAAAAATTAAAAAAATGTGACTTTTATTTGTAATTTACACCAGTGAAACACTTGAGATATCTCGAATTTTTTATAGAATTTTATTTTTACTTAAATTTTGAAACTGACTGAAATATACTGAAATTTAATATTATATTTATGATTTATAGTTTTTTTTTTTTTACCTATCATATTATTTCAGGGACCTCGGTGGCCTAGTGTATAAGAGCGTATAAAATATGCCGTAAACACCCAGGGAGTGTGGGTTTGAATCTCACACATGTCGTAAGAGTTATTCCCCCTTACGACATTTACAGCCACGCCTAAAAAGGAAAGGCTGTGTAATTTCCTGTCCACATTTATGTGGCAGAGAAATGCATTAAAGAAAAAATATTATTTCTTTGTCATATATCTAAGACTCTAATTCCAAAAAAAAATTAATAAAACAGTTTCTTTTAGATCTGAAAATATTGCAAAAAAAAAAAGAGGCTGAATAGTTTCTTTTTTAACATTACTCAAAACAAGCATTTTTCAAGATATCCCACTTTTGTTTTGAGGTATCTATATATTATAATATATACATATATCATCTAGAAGTATAATTAAATAATTTTCTCTTTTCTCTTTTTTTTTTTTATTGAATTGATAATAATTCGTGACAAGTTATTTATAATATTAATATTAAATATAGAATCTTACGATTTTGTTTTGTGTAAACATATATGTATGTATACATATCTAATTTTTTTTTTATCGAAACGAACAATAGAAAATATTAACCAATTAAGAATTTGTATACACATACATATATTAATCTTTATATCACCAATATTAAAGAATTATTTATCCATTCACAGAATTTTAAATTAAAAAAGGATTAAAAGGATACTATATAGATAACTAATACATATTATTATATATTTTCTAATAGTAACGTTTATATAGTATTTTAGATATACTGATAGTAATTTCTGTATTAAATATATAGTATACAGTCAAACTTTCTTATGTGGAACTGGCAAGCAAAACCAGTGAAATTATTTCAAATATAGAGAGAATTCAAGAAAGAGAGGTTTCGTTTATGTCATGAAAATTACATAAATACTAGTTATCAGGATGTTCCCGACTCAAGTACACGTACTGCACTCCGTGATTGAGAGTATTAAAACAAACAAAAAATTGTATTGGACGGAGGAGGTGGTCTATTCTGAATCCTTTTCGAGATATATTCGGGGTTAAAAACTTTTTACAGACTTTTCATAAAAAAATTCTATAACTTTTAAACGGCTTGCTATTGAGAGATAAAAAAAATATGCATTTTGTAGAGTAAGTTGTTGCAGCTTTATTTTTTGTATACTAATGATCCTTATATACCCAACAGTTACAAAATTATAAAGGTTCAAAATGATTTTTCAAAATGAAGGCTCAAAGTCAATTTTCTTTTGAAACAGCCTGTACTTGAGGTATTTTTTATAGTATATTTCGAAACAGCTTTTCAAACCCTATAATTAATATCTAATATTTTCATCTCTATGTCTAACAGTTTTTGAGATATGAAGAATAGAATACACAAAAATTAAAGCTGACAACTTTAATTTTTAAACTAATTTAATTTTTAAACAACCTTTTTAATTTTTAAACTTTAAAGGTGGTGATCCAATGCTCGCGTCGCTTCTAGCGTTGCTTCTAGCACCGCGTTCTAAATAAAATAAAAACCAAATCCTAACGTCGCTTTATAACCAACAACCAATATAAAATAACAAAAAAAAAAATGTATTGTCAACGCCGTAAAAGTAAGTTACTCTACTCTAGAGTCGCTTCGTCCAAGGCTTGTAGCGTTTCTTTTCTATTTGGTCAAGTATCATTTAAATCAATGTATTCAACTTAAAAACGTCAAAGCGACGCGAGCATTGGGTCATGACCTTAAATGACAGTAAAAATATATTTTTATTATACCACCTTAAAACAAACAAACAAATTCTGATTTCTGAAATCTTTTAATTTTTTTATGACGAATTAACGCTATATATGTAGTATCAAATTTTTTCAAAATAGTGAGGTAAAAAAAAACAAAAAAAAAAAAAGGTATTTTTAATACGGCAGAAATTTTTGTTTTAAATAGAAAGATATATGTATATAAAATCAAATTCTCAGATAAAATATTTTTTATAGCTTCTAAAAAACAAAGAAATTTGTTTCGGGAGCGCTATTAATGCTTCTTATCTAAAAATCTCGTTTTATCAAAACCTCGTTTTTTTAAATCTCGTTTCTTAAAATCTCGTTTCTTAAAAACTCGTATCCAACCCATTTGTTTTCAGATAGGGATAAAAATTCCAGATATACATACATTACATTAACATATAATTAAAGTTAAATATACATTAACTCTATAATTTTTTTAATATTATAATTTCAAAGGTTCAAAGAGATCAAAAAGATCTGTTCCATATAAGGTGAAATTCCTATAATATAGAAGTATTATAGCATATAGATATAGAGAGGTTTGACTGTTTACATACATACATATATATAATTTATTACTTAATTTGGTTTAGATATTATATACGATACTTAGTTTTAAGTTATATTTTTAAATATATTTTATAAATTAGTTTTATTATAAAATAACTTTTTTATTTTTACAAATATTTTTATTAAATAAAAAAAATAAAAAATAAAAAAAAAAACAACAAATAACAAACTATAAGATAATTTAATTAAAAGAATAAATTTTCTATTTTTCATATATGATGTATGTATGTACATACATATGTACATATACATTATCATAATAATTTTTTTAAAAAATAAATTAGAAAAATTTTACAAGTTATATACGGAGGCCGCGAATATAATATTATTGTATATAGATAATACATACATATGTACATACATAAGTATATATATTAACCGCAAGGGAAAATTATATACATAGTATATATAAACATTTATAACAGTTTTACGATTAATTAAAATTTAATATTATCTATATGTACATACATATTTATATTTTTATATAAAAAAATTATCTGGTGCAATTTAATGATGATAATCTCACACATACACACACGCCACACAAATATATAATGTTTATATATACATTATAATATTTGTTTTTATATCTTTCAAAGTCACATGTAACATATCCTTTTTTTTTTGTTATTTAGTTTTTATTAAATTATTTCAAAATTATTTATAAAAAGTACCATTTAATTTTGCACACTTTCAATATTTAAACAAAAAAAAAAAAAAAAAAGCATTGTATATCCTATTTAGAGGAAAGGATAGATTTAATATACTTTTTGTTTTTATTGTTTTTTTTTTAAATAAAAAAAACAGTTAATGTTATAAAATTTATAACATTTGTATATATATATAATAATATAAAGAATTAAATTATAATTAAAATATTTTACCGGAAATAATATTTAAATATATAAATAAGTAATGTAATAAATTTTTTTTTTATTTTTTAGTACATGTAAATAATTGTATTAAATTTATTTTATGTTTTCAACACAAAATTTGTTAAATTTTTTTTTGCTATTTATTTATTTATTTATTTTGTTTTTTTTTTTTTAATTTATATAATATATTTTTTTAAATTTGCGTTTTTTATTTTAGAATATTTAATAGGATTACTAAACACTATATGTTTTTTTAAAATTAAATTTTTTTTTCTCTATATTATACAAAAAGTAGGCCTGCTGATTTATACGCATGCTGAAACCTCAAAAATTTATTTGAAAAAATACACAAAAGAAAAATATATATGTATGTCCATATTATGTATACACTATATATGTATATACAGTCGGATCCGTGTAAATGCAATCCGGTGAAGTGTATAACCCGCTTAAAAGAACGCAAACGTTTTGCACCATGAATTTAAACATTATTATCTAACATTTTTAATCGGATATTTACAACTCGTTTAAATGCAACAACCTTTAAAAAGCATGAAAAATCTAACTATTTAGCCATAACGCATAGAAAAAAACTTTGTTATTGTATATAATACACATTCATTAAAAAAAAATTACATTTAAAAATTCATTTTACGAACAAACCCTTTGAAATTTTACGAACAAACTCTCTGAATTTTTAATTTTTCAAACTCTTCAAATTTTTTAACATTAGTTTTTGAATTTTAAGTAACGAACTGTTAATAGTTTGTTTGCATTATTAAAATCACAATAAATCAATTTTAGAAAACACGCATAAGCATACATATATTTGTGCTTTTATCAATGGTTTTTTTAAATGCACAAATTTGTGCAATTATTCGAGCCTCAGATTAATGCAAAACCCGGATATGAGCATCAAATGGCTGTGTTTTTAGTGTGTAGTGTACAATTAAACGGGTCCGACTGTACATACTTATAATATATAATATAAAATATGTATTCAGATGATTCTTGTGTAACTTGGCATAAATTAGGTACCCAGAAATATATGTTATAAATTATATATATGTATGTATATAATTATATGTATATATATAGAGAAACAATGTTATATACATATGTATATAGTTAATGTGTTTACAGTTAAAGTTTCCATATTACCTGTTTTTTAATTACAAAAAAAAAATCTGCAAATTATATTAATCGATGACAGCTCCCTGACGTTTTTTTTTTAATTTTTTTTTGTTTTATGGTTATGACTTATGGGGGGAAAATCTTGAAATAGGTTCGAATAATACAATATATCTAATTTTTAAACGAATATTTTTTTTTAGAGGCGTTAATAAGAATATCAAAAGACACACTAATGAGAATCTGTACAAGTACAATTATACTATTAACGTGTGGAACTTTAACCCACTAAACAACTTCCTTTTTGACCAAATAATATATTAGGGGATCTAATACTATTGTACTGTTTGAACAAGGGAAAATTCTGCTATGGAGTAAAAATACGTTTAAAATAGATTTTGTATAGAAATGTTAAACGAAGGTGTTAATATCTTAAATCTTAAATCTAAATTGAAAATTTATAATCATCCTCAATTTTAGGGAACAATATTGCGCTGAAACATGATTGCACACAATATTCACAATATTCGAATCACAAACCATATGCTGAATTATGCCATCAAGGGTTTTGAACTATGTATAGTGGTGGGCATCAGCGGAGGTTCTCTTTCGAAAATTTTGTGTATAGAGGTATCACACTTATGTTGGAACAAGTTCCCACTATAGATATTTATAAAATAAAAGTAAGAGAATCTATTAATCGTTAAATTAAATAAAGGTCAAGTGGAGAGAACGTTGCGAAGTGACGTAGGGATGGTTCATTTAGACGAATTGCGCACTATATTTTCCATTTTATTGAGAAATCCTAATGCCATTTTAAAAGCTCCTGCACATTTATTATATTATCCCATTTTTGATCATTCCCAAATTATTTTCAACATTAAAACTGTTAAATTATCTGAAGGGCAACTATTTGAAGTGATATTTGTCTGAAGGATACAAATTTATAGATCGACTTATACAACTTATATATTTTAAGATTTTGATATATTTTAATCAGCTTTAGATTTTTTCTTACCAAAAACAAAAAAGTCGAAAATAATATGGTCATGAATGCATCATGAACCAGTAACGTAATAATCATAAAACTTCTTTTAGACGGGAATCCGCATATGATAGTTTAGTATTCTCGTTGATTTATTCCTCATTCGCCATTTCGCCACAGTTTATGTACATTTATTCCTCTCTAAATTTTTATCTACAATAACTTCTTCAAAAATATTCTGAAAAATATAAAACTTATTTAATAAATAATGAATTTTGATTTTTATTATCAATTTTTTTTTTGAACCGTAGTTTATGCCTTATGGTCTCATTAGAGTTATTTAATATAAGAAACTATATGTATGTACTTTATATTCATACATATTATAATATATATATGTATGTATATATTATATACATTTTATATACATAGTACCTTTTTTACCGCTTAATTTTTTTAAATGCATATTTTTTTTTTGCTTTTATTGTAATACTATAAAACAGGGATGGCCAAATTTTACACTGGTAGGAGCCGAAATTCTAAGACAAAATATTTGGCGAGCCATAATTAGACAATAATACGTATTTATTTATTTATGTTTTTATGAACAAAAAATATTATAAAAAAAAATTTTAAAATTTAATTTTAACAACATTTGACGGATCCAGCTGAAGCCGTATTATAGACGTAAGAGAGTTGCCGTTTGGCCACTTATATAGTTCATGTAAATAAAAAATTAATAATTACAAAAGTTGTGTATTTTTTATAAATAAACAGATGCTCTTAATATTTTTTATTTTATTGATCGTGTCCAAACTTGTCTCAATGTTGACATTAACATTTACGTATCCACACAATATTTAATTACATTGACATTTCAAAATTATAATTAATTTTATTATATAAAATTCATTTTAAATTTATAATTGAATAATTTTATGTACTGTACGTATTAATAAAAAAAAAAATGTTCACCCAATAAAAAATATTTTATTAAATTTTTGTTGATTAGTGAAATGTCAAATTGAAGCAGGCAAATTAAGCTAAACAAATTATATTTGAAACATTTCGGTGAATAACTTTCAGAAAAATTATTTAGTTTGTAGGCAAACAGGATGAAACGCATGGAAAAGGGCCATTAGGTAGATTGTTAAATATCTTTAAACAATTGTAGACGCTATTATTTCTCTGCTTATTTGTTCACAATAAAAGTAAAGTAGCATTAGAAGCATAATTCTGGTTTATAGAATATATGGCTCAATATATGGTTCCTAAAATGTGGCTCAGGAGCATTAGTTAAAAGTAATGTTTTTTTTTTGGTTTTAGGATTATTAGGATTATAAATGGATTAATTGTTTTGCTTTAGGCAACATTTTGATATTTCGTTAAAGAATTCGAAATTGAACGTTTAAATTTGAAAAGTTCGTTTTTAAGAAGGATTAGAAACCTCCTTAGACTTAGGAAAAGAATTGTCAGAATTATTTTCATTAGTTTTAGAATTTTTAAATATTGCATTAAAATTAGAGTAAGAATTAATAGGTTCAGTTTTCAAATTAAAGTAAAGAGTAAGGTAAAGGGTCAAACTGTTTATATGTGAAGAAGTTTTTTAATAGCACTTTTTATATTGTAAGGAGATTCAATATTAAGTTTATTTGAATGATTTGTAATAGAATAATGAGTATTTGGTAGAAGAATTACCAATAGTATATTTGGATTATCTTTAAACTTAAGTTCATTGAAATGGTGAGAAGGGCTAGAACTAACCAATTAGAAATAACTGTAACTATTTTACTCCGCATGTAAGTATTTTTATTAGTATCTGGAAGGTTTGATCCGAACCAGTGATTTTAAAACAGCGAAATTTAAGGATTTTTATTTTCTTACATTTCGACGTGGCATTAAAACAAAATACTGAATTAATTTGTTAATTCCCTTTTTAAAAATTTAAATATTTAAGAATTATTAAAGAAATGCGGAACTCCTTTCACAAAACTTGAACAGCTTTTTATACCAGTATAATTAATCTTATATAATTTATTAATCTTTGTCAGTCCATTGAGTACCAAATTTATTTATTTAATTTTTTATTGACGGGATTTGTTTGAATTTCTATCTCCTTATAGTTGAAGTTGATGAAGAATTAAGTTAACTTGGTTCCTATGATTCCATAGTAGATCAAGTACACGATAGTTAAAAAAAGTGTTGAAATGATTTCAATTTTTTCCATAAAACAAATGAATTGTTTTCACAGTAATTTTTACATCAATACATTGCGTTGGTATCTGTATAAAAATAACTTGAGCGAGTTTCAATAGAGACTTTTAAATTACTAAAATGATTGGGAAGTGCTAGTATAGTTTCTTTATGTTACCATCCTATAATCAATTCAGCACATTCTACTTTTGTTTTGATTTCCCTTCTTTGGTACTAGTATAATTGGGTTATTACAATTAGATTGACTATAGGCTCAATCAATTTATTTTTTAGTAATTTGTTAACCTGTCTATTTATTTCATCCGTTTGCGTATGAGCTTGTATATTGTTTTTAATACATGTATACTGGATTATCATTCATAATCATTAATTTTTGTTTTTTTTAAATGCATTTCTCTGCCACCTAAATGTGGACAGGAAATTACACAGCCTTTCCTGTTCAGGCGTGGCTGTAAATGTCGTAAGGTGGAATAACTCTTACGACGTGCGTGGGTTTCGAACCCACACTCTCTTCGGTGTTTACAGCGTATTTTATACGCTCTTACCCAATAGGTCACCGAGGTTCCTTTATAAAAATTATTAACAGACATAGGATCTGTTTCTAGTTGAAAAATGCTTGAAAACTCATTGCGTATAATTTAAATAATTTGGGTAAGCATATTTTGTTTGCATTTTCAGTAATAATTTTATTGAATTTTTTACTACGATTAGAATTTTTATTATAATTCTTTTAAGTTTATTTCAAAATTAATGGTAAAGTTTTTAGTTTTATATTGGATGAAATTAGTTTATTTTCTGAATTTATATTCATAACGGGAACAAATGCGTTTTTATATGTCATTAAAATTTCTGGTATGAATACTGCTTCTGAAATTTCTTGGTCTAAAATTAAACAATCCTCATCTGAGGGTAAGGAAAATTACTATATATAGATAGATATATAGAAATAAAAAAAACTATCATATTTTCAAAAATAATTTACGTTTTTTTTTAATTTTTAAATTGTATCACCCCTAAGGGAAAACCCATGTCAAAACAACTTCTACAAATGTGAGCATAAGATTCAAATTAAGTAATTACGATTTTTATTAAAATTTTAAATTAAGATTACCGCTTTACCATTTACCGATATTATAGCCGTATATCATGTATTAGAATATTTGTTTACTTACCTACCAGTTATCAATATTGTTCCCCGGTAATTAATATTAGTTTTATCATTTGATTTTTATATTTCTATTATTGTTGCCAAAATTGTTTGTTTTTACAATTAATGTAATATTATCGAAAATTTATGTATATGAATTAAACTCGTATTATAATTTAATGTTTCAGTAAAACTTTATTATGTATATATAAAATTTTAATAATTTTTGTGACATATTTAATTTACTTTAACCTGATTAATACATTCTTCTTTATTAATTAGGTGGCAAGTCTTATTAACTAAATTCATCAGATCGTTGATATCGTGCGCCCATTCATTTAAAATATCTGAAGCAGCTTTCTTTGAGCTAAAATATACTATTTCAGATGGTCGATCAATTTTAACTCGAATTGTCCCTGAATTCGCTAATTTTGATAGATACTCCTCACACAATACCGTGGGTAAATCTAATAATTCACTCATCCGATTCAAATAGATATTTGTATAATAGTTCGATATAATTTGAATATTCTAAAACAATTGCAATTGGAATTTTTTTAAATACAAACATATAATTAGATTTTATATTATATTAAAGACAAAATATTAAATAAACACTACTTACATGTTCTATGGTTCGATTTTTTAATTCTTTCCAACATTTTTGCCCGTGTTCAGTGTTTTGATCGAAAATTTCGTTTTCTAACAAATTTTTCCCATATTCTTGATTAAAAGTTTCGAAATTTATCAACTCCTTACACATAAATAATCTTAAAATTTCTCTAAAAAAAAAATTTAATATAAAAAACTTTTAAAACAATTTATTCTCACTTACTTATATAAAGATATTTCGCCAAGCATTTTATTTTTAGAAAGATGAACCATCATATCATGTTGCTCATTATCATACGGAGATAATATACAATATAAAACGGCATATTGCATCATTTTTTGACGCCTGTCTGGTGACTCACTTATAACACTTGAATCAACAACTGCTTGATAATGACGAGAAGTTTTTAAAAATGACGAATCTTGATCTAAACGAATCATCAAACCGTAATACTTAAATTTCAAATCTTGCTGTTCTGGATCCTCAAAGAATTTTATACTAATTTTCTTAGCAATAATCTGAGTTCTAATATAATCTTGTTTTGCTAAACATAAACGCATTTGTTCTAATATTAATTCAACCTGAAAAATTAATAAACATAATTTTGTTACAGTTTTTAAATTTATTTTAATAGTAAGGTTATAAAATAAGTTTGTCTTTAAAATAATGGTCTATATTGAAGAAATATAGAAAATTCATATTTTTAGTTTAGAATTTTAAACATATTTTAATATATTCGCTTTTAGTAATAAGAAAAATAAAAAATTTAAATGAAATAAAAACCTTTTCTCTTTTATCCATAGATCCGTAAGTTTCTACTTGTAAATCTTCCATTATTGCAGCTGCTTCAGAAATATCTCCATCAGCTTCTTTAATTTCTGCTAAAACTTTAGTTAAACGAGCTCTTTCAACTTCAACATAAATTTTTCCTTCTGTTACAGTTCTTAATGTATCAATTAATTTCAATTTGGTTTCTTTGTCCGGAGTTTTTTCTACATACGTACAACATTCTTGAATCATTTTACTCACAGCTTGTTTTAATTGAGATCTTCTTTTTACTAAAAGAACTATATATTCGTTCAAAGCATTCCAATTTCCAGCATCAAAACATATTTGTACAATAGCAATTAGAAGCCTTGAACAAGAAATCATATCACCACCTAATCTTGTTTGTTTTTCCAACTGCAATAATGTTTCAATTGCTTCATGAAATTTATCTGAATGTGACTTGGCCAATTCTTTTGCTATTGGAATTTTCTCGTCACAAGCTGATGAATAATCAACTTCCATTTTTGTAATTTTTCCACCATCAAAAGCATTATAATTTGGGATGTCCATTGTTATTAAATGTTTTATTCCTATTTAAAAAGACAAGGTTCCATTATTCAGCATAAACATAATTTTGAGGTTAAAATTTTTGTTTTAAAAAAAAAATGTTAATTTGAAACCGACAAAAATTAAAAACTTACAATTAATCAAAATATGTAACACCAACTAAATAAACAAATATATATTGTTGAATTTATTAAAAATAATAAAAACTTTTTTCTTAAATACAATTGTAAGTTACTTTTAATTATTACTTAAGACAAGCTAAACATAATTCTTTCAACTTTTGTGTTTCTATAATTCTATTATGTATGTGAATATGTGATATTGAGAATTGTGACATTAACATAAATAAAATGACTTGATTTTTTTTTACTATCTTTCAAAATGTCAATGAAAATAAATAATTTCTAGTGTCAAATAGAGAAACTAATAATAATAAGTAATACAAATTTTATTATTATTAGATCAGATATATATGTATTTAAATTTATTAAAAACTATTTATTAAAAGTATTAAATTTATTACAAATCTAAATATGAATTTTTATTAGAAAATGACAATTTAATCCTGTTTAAAGGTTATTAGTTTTATTTATTTTTTAATTTATAAATAATATGTAAATAATGAACAACATTTGTATCTGGTATTAAAATTAATTTTTCTATATTTTTTTCTACCATCATTTTAGTTTAATAAATTTAATAGTTGTTTCACAACTTCAAAAATAAGAAATATTTTGTATAAAAATAATAAATTTATTAGTTGTTCAAATGTTCAAAAATAAGAAAATTAGTTAAAAATAAAAACAAAAATTAGAAAAATTCAAATAATTTATTTATTTTTTTTTTTATTATTTTTTTTTTTTATTCAAAGTTATAATTAATCAGCATGTGTTATTTAATTCAAATTTCATTTTAAAATTCGGATTCGTGATTCCTAGTCAGCAGAGTGCTGATAATTGGTATAAGGGATTTCTAAATAATATTTTTCATATAAAATTTATAATATTTATACTTTTTGTTCGCAACGGGGCCATAATTAAAATTTTAAAATAAACATTTTAGTTAATATTTTCCATGTTTTTTCTCAAGTTACATTTATGTTTTTTTTATTTTTTTTTAATTTCTAAGTTTCTGTTTTTTTAAATTTAAAATTTGACTCGTGCGACATCTACTGAATTTTTAAAATGTACTCTCAGTTGATTAGTCGACTTTTTAAACATGGTTTCAAATTTTGACCACCGAGGCGCTTTTATTTTTTGTTCCAAATTGTTTATTGTTTGAGTTTTCTGGGTAAAGAATAAAAATGGCTTTTTTGAGATTCGAATATTTTCTCTTTCTTACCAACAAAATCAAACATGAAAAACATCTTGTCACTCACTCTTTTATAAGAGTCTCCGCAGTCAATCTACGAAGACGCCATTAAGTTTTGAAGTTTCGAATATATTTTAGAGGATAAAATTAAGAGAATAAAACCGCCATTTATTATAAACGAAAATTATTTTCAGTTTGCTAGAAAATAAAAACTAAAAAGAGGAAGAAATTTAATATAGGTATTTTAAAGAATTTTGAACTTTTTTATAATTAAAAAAGTTTTGGTAATAAATCATTTGTGTATTAAAAAAAGGTAAATGAACCAAAAACTAGTAAACATCAGATGGGAGTTTATTAAAAATAAGAGTTATAACTAAAAGTTAAATGTTTTACAAAATATTATTAATAATATTAAATTTCGTTAAATACATATGTATATATATATATGAATATATATGATTGTTTTTGGAAACTTAACCTATTTTAATTTTTTCATTGAAATCTTATTAGTTTTCAATATAAACAGTTTTTATTATTTAAAAAATTTGTGAAAATATAAAAAATTACATACATTTAGCAATTTATAAATTACTAGTGCTAAAATTTGTATTTTAAATTGTTGAAAAATATTTCAGTTAAATGATAGTATAGAATGACTTCAACTCCTCAATTAGAACACCCGGCATTTTCAACATCTTTGAATACATTTAAATGGAAACGTATTGTTAGACCAAGTGGGCCTCAGCCTAGACCAAGACATGGTCATCGTGCTGTTAATATAAAAGAGTTAATGCTCGTTTTTGGTGGAGGAAATGAAGGAATTGTTGATGAACTTCATGTGTTTAATACAAGTATATTAAATTTTAATGAAATTAAGTAAAGTTGTTAAATTATTTTGGTTTGATTTAAAGCTACAAATCAATGGTATGTTCCTGCTATGAAAGGTGATGTTCCACCTGGTTGTGCCGCCTATGGTTTTGTAGTAGATGGGACCAGAATATTTGTTTTTGGGGGGATGCTTGAGTATGGAAAATATTCAAATGATCTATATGAATTACAAGCAACTAAATGGGAGTGGCGAAAATTAAAACCGGATCCACCAGATAATGGACAACCCCCGAGTCCTCGTTTAGGGCATAGTTTTACATTGATTGGGGACAAAGTATATTTATTCGGTGGTTTAGCTAATGAAAGTGAAGATCCAAAAAACAACATTCCTAAGTATTTAATTTAACATGAAAACATTTGAAATTTTTTATCTTTATAAATGTATGCAGATATCTAAATGACCTTTTTACTTTGGAAATTAAAAACAATGGAAAATGGGAAATTCCTACAACTTTTGGTGAAAACCCACCACCAAGAGAATCGCATACAAGTGTTGCTTACACATGTAAGAAAACTGGGAAATCTAGTTTGGTAATTTATGGAGGAATGTCGGGTTGTCGTTTAGGAGATTTATGGATGTTAGATACAGGTAAAAAATATATTTTGAAATATGAAAACGTAATTATAATATATTATACACATTATAGACACTATGATGTGGACGCGAACTGTTACCTTAGGTACGTCACCGTTACCAAGGTCTTTACATAGCGCAACCTTAATTGGTAATAAAATGTACGTTTTTGGAGGATGGGTACCATTAATTCCATGCGAAACCGAAAATCCAATTAATGAACGCGAATGGAAATGCACAAATACTTTAGGAGTATTGGATTTGGAAAAATTGCAGTGGAAGGATGTAACATTAGATTCAGCAGAAGAAAATGTTCCCAGAGCAAGAGCGGGGCACAGTGCTGTTGGTATTCATAGCAGGCTTTATGTTTGGTCAGGTCGGGATGGCTATAGAAAAGCCTGGAACAACCAGGTTAGGGTGAGCGTTCTTTCTAAAGAATGAAAGTTTCTTAATTGTAGATGGGCAAAATTATAAAACTTAACATACAATTTTTATATATATGTATGCATATAGATATTTGCATAAAATGAAAAAATTTTAATCTCAATTTTTACTTGTTTATACACATATGTATAATAAAAATAATAGTAATACTGAAAATATAATTGTATTTATATATTTATTAAATATTTTTCAAATTCCAAAATTAAAGGTAAGCACATTGTTACCTTTTTATTATAATTTGGTTAAATAATTAAAAATTTGTATTAATTTATAAAGATATTGCCTTGCTTTAAAAAAAATGTGCTTAAAATACAAAGTTTATATGCGCTAAAAAAAGTATTTATGTTAAAGTTAAATAATTTAATTCAAAAATTTCAATTAATATATATAGATTTTATTTTAAATTAATTAATAGAACCACAAATTTTAGGTTTGCTGTAAAGATTTGTGGTATTTGGAAGTGGATGTTCCTCCGACTGCTGCTCGTGTAGCATTGGTACGAGCTTCAACACATTCATTAGAACTTTATTGGACTCCCACTCCATTTGCCTCTGCTTATATGCTAGAGATCCAAAAAATTGATGTACCTCAGCAAGTGGTACCTAAAAATTCCATTCTGCCTACGACATCATCTCCTTCTCATCAAGTACAATCACCCCAACAGCAACAAAAATCTCCTGAACAACCAATATTATCATCTTCAACATTATCACAGAAGTATAATACAACTGGAGTTTATTCGCCAAGTAATTTTAATTTAACTTTAATTTGAAAAATTTAATTCATGAAAAAACAAATGTTTTGCAGACATTAAACCTATACAAGTTTTACGGCCTACTGGTTCTATACAATCACCAGTAAAAAGCAATAGTCCACATAGTCAGCAAAATGAATCTAATATAATTTCTGGATCTACGGTGACGACGTTACCAGAAACATCAAGTTCCAATAATTCAATCTTTAATCAATCACAAGGAGGAATTAGTTTAGCATCCACGGTTGGATTGACTTCAAATATTTCGATACCATCTCCAACACCTGGTGTAAGCAGTACTCAATCTATAAATCAAAATCCAACAATTGTTCAATTTACAACGGGTTCAACAGCTGGAGTGTTAAATACTGGTAACAATAATGAAACAGCGACTAATTCACCTACAATTGTACAAAATATAACAAAACAAATTAAACATCCTTCAACTATGGTCAACACGATTTCTCATTCCGGCAATGTTAGTAATTTAGTTACAACAAATGTGAAGCAGTCGCAACAACCACAACCTATTATTAGTCAAACCCAAGCAGTACGGATTGTTACAGCTGGGACAGTTTCTGAACCTCTCAATATTAATTCTACAAGTTCAACTGGTGCATCTGCCGTTAAAGTATTAGGGAGTGGGCAAACTGTTCGATTAAGTTCAACAAATACATCATCAGCTCCAGCTACTTTAATTAAAGCATCAGGCGGAACTCAAGTCAATGCACAAAATATATTACAACAGTCTCCTCTTATTGGAGCAACTAGTCTAAATTCAGGTGTAACAGCTATTTCGGGGAATGCTACAGCATCAGCTACAATTGGAGGGAAGCAATTTATAATTCAAAAACCATTAACATTGTCTGGACAAAATGTACAATTTCAGTTAATCAAAACATCAACTGGAATGGCTGTACAAACTGTACCTAAAATTAATGTTGTGAAAGGTTCCACTGTTGGAGCAGCTGGTAACTCTTCGGGAGTTAACACATCAATTTCAAGTACATCGGTAGGTCAACAACAACATATTGTGACAGCCAGTCAAAGTTTAGGCACTGCATCAAGTATATAATACAATATTTTGTTTATTATATTTTTCTAAAGATTTATTTTTTAGATTTACCTGGGAATAAAACAGCATTAGTTCAGGGAAATATAGTAAAACTAATGTCTCCTTCTGTTGGAAATATAGGTACTAATAAAATTTTAATGAAATCTCCAAATTTAGTGCAAGTTGGAAAAATGTCAACGAATTCTGTTGGAAAGCCTGCTTTTGTAATAACGAACAAACAAGGACAGCAATTACGTACAAATCAACAAATTATAATTGTAACAACTGCTTCAGGATTGAGAACCAATACAAGTGGTTCAGGAGTAGTTACCTCAGCTGGCAACAACATAATATCTTTGGTTGGGAGCAATGCTCAACAGGTAACAGCTTTAAGTTCCACTGGTATAACTCAGTCCTCAAATACTGCAAGTGGAAGTACAGTTAAAATGATTAGAGGAGTACAAGGAGCTACTGGTCGGCCAATAACATTAACATTACCCACAAATTTGCAACAAAAAAGTGGACAAATTTTTCAACAACTTCCACAAAAAACTATAACACTTGGAGGAAAGGCTGTTACAGTACAAATGGCAGGAACAGGTGGAGTTGCAAAAGCAGTTACGATTGTCTCTAGTGCAAACACTGGTTCAAATACTGGTCAAGCTCAATTGATTACAACTGCACAAAGTGGAGGCACAACAAAATTAGTAATGTTGCCAACAAAAAAAAATTTTGTAAATTTATTCAGTAGTGGACAAAAAACAACAATTTCAAATACTGGTACAGCAACTGGTTTAACTCAAGCTACAATTTTACCATCTAGTACTACGAATCAACAACAACAAATAGTACAGCAAGTAATAACAGCTACAAGTGCAAGCACAGTTGGAGATCAACATCATATGCAAACTTCAAACGAAACAACATTGTCAACATTAACAACTGAAGGTAATTTAATTGAAATGAATGATGGCAATGAAGGTCAAATTGGTTCAATTGATCAAATGGATGGAAACGTTAATTATGATTTAATTCAAAAATTAGAAAACAACTATGAATATGAAATTGAGGAAATTTTAGAATCACCGATAAAAAAATTGTATAAGGAATGTAAAAAACCTCAAATTTATAAAACTTTAATTAAACGAAAAATTAAGAAAAGATGTAATGAACGATTTTCAAAAGAAAAATATTTAGAGTACACAAAATTACATTTGCCGTATTCAAGGACGATTTGTAATGAAATAGGTAACAAAAATTAAATTAATTGAATTTTCTTTTTTTTCAAAATATGAAATAAAAATTTACAACTTCTTTTTTTTTCTTTTTAATTTAAGATGAAATTAAAAATGAAGAACTAATTTCAAATTCGTTGTTACTATATGATGACACCTCTGCAAACATATCAAACATAAATTTAGTTAAAAAAACTCCTTTGCATAAACGTCCTTATGAGGAATATTTAGATCAATGTTTAGAATCGAATTGTAACGATAGCTTAAGTTCAAAATCAGTTATTAAAAATAAAAAGAAAAAAGTACTACACACATTAAAAACATAACTGTAATATATATACATATATATATATATAATAAATACCATATATTTATTATATATATAGTAGCGGTTGAAATAGTAGAAGTGCCTATTATCATTTGAAAAAAAAATTTTTTTTTTTTTTTTTCAAATATTTATTATTTGTTTGTGTTTTTGTTCAATCGTTGAACATTATTATTATAAAATCTGGACTCAAAAATTAGAAGTAGTATGTAAAATTTTGGATTATGTATTTTTAAATTTAAAGATATTAATTTACACTGTTATTATTTTGATCGCAACTACATATATATGAATAATATATAGAATAATTTATAAAGTAGCTAGGTTTTTATAAGGATTTTCATACTTATTTAAGATTCAGTTTTAAAACATTTAAAATTACATATATATGTTAAAAAAGAAACAAACAAACACCAAAAAATTTTTTTATAAACTAAATATATATATAAAAAAAAACTGTTGTTTTTTTTTTCTTTTTGTTTTTAATATGTAGCAGAAAATCAGTCTGTGATCATTTATTAGCGATGCCTTTAATTTGATTAAAATTTTTTTTAAGTGAATCTTTAATGAAATTGAGGAATCTTGTAAAATACCTAAGCTAATGTTAATTTAATTTGATTTGATATTATTAGTATGATGTAAAAGATGTTTTTGTACATAAAACATTTATATGTAATAATTTGTATATAAATACATATTAGTTTGTTAAAAAAAAGAGAAAAACAATAAAATTATAAATAAGTCTTATAAATTTAAATTAAATATCTTAAAATTGTTTTATCAAAAAAAAAAGGATTTTTTTTTTTTTTTTTGTTGATTTCCTAATTAATAATATATTTATTAAATGGAAAACATAAATAAAATGTACATTTGAATTAATAAAGGTCCAAACATAAAGTTTGATTTGAAACCGAGTGGGTTTGGTTTGGTTGGTTGGTCCAACACCATTCGGGAAGAATCACGTTCAATTTTTCTGGGTGGCTTTTGAAAGTTTACACCGACCCATGTAAAAAGAAAAAAAATTTTTTTACAAATATTTTAGGTATAGTATTTCTTCAATTTAATTATTCAATTTATTTATTCTATTTAATTTCATTCATTTCATTTATTTCAATATTTTTATCAATCTACCGCGAATGTGTTAAAAGAAAAAAAGCCAAATTAAAAAGGAAAACGTATAAAAGAAAAAAAGCCAAATTAAAAAGGAAAACGTATAAATTTAGTTAAAAATTATAGGTTAAAGTGTAATCTTAAAAAAAGTTAAAATTCATAAATGACTTGTTTCCGTCATTTGCAATCTTTTGATAAAATATTATCGCTCATGCCTCGATTTAATTTGACCGTAATTATTTTTAGATATTTTTCAAATAAAAAAAAAAAATAAATATACAAAAATATATATTTTATGTTTTATTTAATTAAACTATTGGATCATTGAAATGTTTTATTTAATTAAACTATTGGATCATTGAAACTTACAAAATGCTAATATATTGAAAACGATTTCTGTTTCATTTCTGTCAAATAATGCATAGATACTATTAAAAGAAGAATTAATTGCAAGAAAACCAAAATAAAGTCAATTAACATCTCAAATTAAACAAAATTTTCTTTTTTTTGTGCAGTATAACTTCATGAATACACTGTTTTATATTTATTTTTATTTATATAGCAATATTATAAACATTTAATATTTTTCGTATGATATCTGTTACTGCATGAATGCCGAATTTGTGACGATTTACTTTTTTTTCGGAACATTTTGCTTACAACAAGCTACAAAACTATAAATTTGAAATTTTTTATTTTGTTTTGTAAACACAAGAAAATCTTTTTTTTTTGTAAAAGTATAACAAGAAATTTTTTTAAAATCAAATAAGATGGAATATAAATTGCTTTCAATGTAATGTTTTTTCTTTTCTAAAATGGAACATAAATAAAAACACTAACATTCGAAATAGTATTCCAATTTATTCAAATCTAAATAGAGGTGATATAAAATTATTACCGATTCGTAAGAGAAGTTTTGCAGAAATACAAAACAAAACATTCTTTTATGAAGCATCTTAAAGGAGTATCTTTCCACTATAAGAAGCATAGAGCATGTATTAAGTTATTTATATTTGATTAAGCTTCTGTTTCTGGAGTTTCTTAGTTTTGTGGTCACATGGCTGTAGTTAATGTGTAAGATTATGAGACGTATAAATATTTCTTTATTTCTACGCCATCTATTATTTAATATAAGAATTATTTTATTAGTATTTTATACATATACAGGGTGGGCTAATTTAGACTGACTGATTTGAAATGCTTATAATTTTTTTATTTTATACTTTTTTATTTTTAAAGTTATACAAAATATATTAATACATATTCTGAAAAAAATTTGTATGTTACTCAAAACAAATTCATACACTACTTTATATTTTTATCAAAATATGACATTTGAGTATTTTTTTATTTTAAATCAAATTTGTTTATATTTTATAAATGACGATAATATAAAATTAAAGTATGTAAAGTTTAGCTATCAAAATCTTATTATAAAAATGCTGAATAACATATTTTTTCTCCTTCTTTCTCATTGGTAGTACACTATATTTTTCTCTTTCTAAAATTACGACAATATCGAGAAAAAAAAACCCATGAAAATGTTAGAGCATAGGAAGATACAAAAATGATATGTATCTAAAAGAGAAAACTCTATAAAAATATCGTCCAACGATTTTTTTATTCTGCTGAATATCTTCCATAAATTAGCTGAATATCGTCTATAAGTTCTTTAGAGAAGTATTTTATCAACGATATATTTCTCCCTCTTTTCCATTGGGAATATACTATATTTCTTCCTCTTTCTAAAATTGGGATAATATCCACGAAATTTCTCATAAAAACCAGCCTTTAATGAAGCATTTTTGTTAATGGTGTATTTCCGATTTTTTTCTGTTTAGTTTTCTTATTGTTCTAGGTACCATTTTAAATTAATTTTTTTACTTTTGTTGTTATTCTAGTTTTGACTCCTTATGGTATCTAAATACAATATATGTAATATATTTTATATTATATTTACTAAATAACACTACTAATAAATACTTGATAATTGAATAATAAAACAAAAATAATAAATAAAGATATAACATATAAAAATTGTTTTGACTTTTGATGAAATAATTTATTTATTAAAATTTTTTTTTTGTTTTTTTTTTATATGCGCTTAAAAACTACGAATTAATATTTTAAAATTTATGTTATCATAATTGTATATTAGTTATTTGGTTTACAGTCAGTTGGAACATTAAATGTGTATTCTTTGGTAGCTTCTTTTCCACTCAAATCTGGGTTAGCACCTTTACGGATTTGTTGGGCATACATACGGGCTACTGCATCAGTACGATCACGACAATACACTGAGAATTGTTTTAATTGTTTGTTTTCAGATTTACAATGGCTTGGACAAGTTGGAATTCTCTTTAAAGAGAAACAAGTTTGTCCTCTTGATTCAACAACTTGCATTTGTTGTTTTAAATTACAATTTCCATTTTGTTTGTGATTTTTATTTTGTCTTTGTTGCTTGCCATGACCATTTTTATTTTGTTGAGAGTTTTCAGATGATGAACTGTTGCTTTCTGAAGATGATGAGCTGCTGCTGCTGCTACTGCTGCTTGAATCAGATGATGAGCTAGATGAGCTAGAGGATGAACTATCCCAGTTCCATTTTCCAGTTTTTGAGTTAGTATTAATAGCATTTCCACTTGAATATTGAATTTGTACACAACGAGCTTGTTGAGCTTGATTATGATGTTGAATTACTTTATCACTGCAAGTTTTATCAGTAATAGCCCATGAAGCTGAAAAATATTCTTCATCTCCATTTCTTAAAACACAACCTTTTGGTGTAGTTCTATCATCAACTCGTTCACCATTAAGAGTACCACATAAACCTAAGGTATTATTTCTGTAATTTGATTCATCAGCATGGATACGAACAGTTTGACCATTATAGTAAACTCTCATTTGATTACGAATTTGTACTTTAACATCGTTGGAAGGTAAGACAGTAATTTCGATTGCAGGTTGTTCATGTTCATCATCGTTATTGTCAAAGTGTTGAACTGGTTTTGATTCTGAAAGTTGTTCTTCGTTACCGTTTAATTTTAAGGTGTAAGATGATCCAGCTGGTGATAATTGAGCTACATGATCTTGACCTTCAGTTTGAGCAACAACAATTAAAATTTCTTTTTGTTGTTTTGATTCGCTTGATTGACGAACAAGGATAGACATATCTTGTGGTTGTTCGTTTTTATTTTGTTGTCTACGCATTGAGTATTTTGCTGGAGCATATTGGAACATAGTGTACCAACAATTACCTATTTCTTGATTTTCGATTAATGCATGATCAAAAGTTTGGATTTGATCTTGTTCTACAGTACATACATGTCCATTCCTGAGAGCGTTTCTTTGGTACATACGATAAAAGTCCATTCCAGGGTGAATAGCTAAAAGTGGGCGTAGTTTATTTTCTATAGGAAGATTATTGAATTGTAAACGTTTTTCTGGAGCTTGAAGTGTAATATTAACTGATTTCATATGTGGTGAAATAGTAATTTCTGCTTCAAATTTATTTTCGTGTGCCCATTCGTTAACGTTTTCTTGCATACTGTTAATTCCTGCATGTCTTAACATACTTAAAGCACGATTTGTAATATTTCTTAAAACTGGTGTACTATTTTGAATATCAGCAGAAATTTGTATTCTATTCAACATATTGGCATGATAAGTGGAATTCATACAGCTTGGCATTTGATAGTATCCTTTTTTCATTTCTGACATACATTGTTGACCTTCTTGGCTATTTTTAATATGATTTTTATAATTTTTGGTTTGATCCATTTGTGCTCTGATATTAACTTGTCCAGCTGGTTGTCGATCTTGACCGAATACGATATTAATTTTGGCACTAGATTGACCATTATGATTTAAAGCTTCTTGGAAGTTAAGTGCAGGAGTATTTGGATATTTGCCAGTATATGTGATGCCAATTTGTTGTGAATGAGATTTTGATACTGGTGTTGAACTTAAGAAGACTAATATACGTTCTTTTTCATCAACTGGGCTGTCAGCTTGTGCAATTGTCATTACATATTCTGATCTTTTTTCCCCGGTGAAAACAATTGAAGAATCAATAACTCCAGCAGAAGCATATTTCATACCATAAGCTGCATTTGCTAACATTTGTTGACGACGTTCTTCGCTGTTTGCTGAAGTATCTTGAGCAAAAGCAAGTTGTTTTTCATCAACTGAAGCTGCGTTTTTCATGCGTTGAGTGTATTCATGATTTTCTTGGTCTACATTATAAGCTTTATCTAAAGCAAATGAAAACTTAACGGCCTTATTTAAAGAATTTTGAGCATCATATTTAACATTTAAACTATAATGATCTAAAGTTGAATATGGCCATTGATTTTGACTGTATAAAATGCCAGCGTTTTGTGATGTTTTCTCAAGAACTGCAGCATCTGACATATGAGCTGTTGCGAGCCATAATATACCCTGAACATTAACAATTTCTTCTGGTGTAAGATCGTTATAGAAAGGCATCCATGCAGCTGATAAAATAGTTTGTGGTAAGTTTGTTCCATAAGCTGCTGGTTCTAAAGCGTATGGAATAAATTCCAATGGACTCAAAGATTGTTCTCTCATTAAACCTTGCATTAAAGTTTGATAACTGTATGGCATTCTGGTTAAAGCATTTTGCCCTTGTTTACGTAACATACGGTTCAATTGTTCAACAACGACAGCTGGGAATTGATGTTCCAATTTAGTACGGAATACCATACCAGTTGATTTTTCACCAAGAGTTTTTTCATATTGTTTATTTGGGCGGGATAAAATTTGTTTAAGATTTTGATTATCTTCGGCGACTGGACGAAGATTCCAAATGTTACGACTGACTGTATATGGCCAAGCACTAGAATGGAATGCCTTAACGTCCTTGTTGTTATCAATTGCTTGTAATTTGCCGTTAATACGATCATTTTCAAAATCAGCATCCAATTTCAATTGAAGAGGAATATGGGTTTGAGTTTTTCTAGTATAACCTGCAATATATTGTTGATGTTGTGATGGAGTGATAAAACCTACTTTAGCGATTTGTTCTGTGCTATGTACAAGATGAATTTTAGCAGTAACATTTAATGCTTCCATATTTTTAATTGATTTCCAAGATGGATTTTGGCTGACATCCGGTTGAGTTGATACTTGAACTTCACCTAAAGCTTGTAATAAGGTGGGAATTCTAAAAGTGTAATAAAATGGATAACCAGTTGCAAGTGGAAAAGCAACAGAAACTTCACGGCGATTATACATTTTATTATATTTTAATTGTCTACCGTCACGGAGAATATTTGCAGCTTCAGCTAAAGTTTGTGGTAATTCCTTGAGAGAATTTTCATCAAAGCTTGCAAACATCTTACGTCCCATTAAATTCATCCAAATTTGACCTTCGAATTCGCGTGCTTCTTCTTCATTAATGTTCAATTGTTTAGCAATACGTTCAGTTGACCATTTAGAATTTGAATTTGATTGTGAATTTTGATTTTTTCTACCGTGTTGTTCGGAATTGTTTGGATTTGGCCATAAATTTAAAACTTGTTCAACACTAGATAACATTACTTGAACTTCGGCAGATCTTGATTTAAAACCACCATAGTTATTATATGAATCATACCAAATACCTCTTGGTAAGATATGTTCTTCTCCTACGATGTGACTAAGTTGTGATTTATAAGTCAATTGCAAGTTCTTTGATACGTAATCTCTTAATTCAGTTCTTGAATATTGAATTCCATATTGGCGAGGATTGAGGAATTTGGCAGCAGCTGCGGCGTTTTCAGCAAAATTGGAGTCATCATTATTTTCAAGGTCAGCAGCAGAAAGAATAGCAGATTTAACAGTAGATTGAACAGCTTCACTGGGATCTTCGTTTGTAAATTCAGCCATACGTTGAAGCATTGCAGCTGGTGGAGCGGTGCGCATAAGTAACATAACAGCGGCTGTACGAGTTTCTGGTTCTTCATTTACATTTGAATACATTTTGAAGAGAACATCTCTCATTTGTCGTGGATAAATTTCAGTTACTTTATCAAGAGCAAGAACCATAGCAGTTCGTTGGAATGCAGTTAATTTATCATTATTATCAAAGTATTTTTCAAAAGCAGTAACAACATTTCGGTGGCCAATGTTTCCAAGAGCTCTAATGTTCAATAAAATATTTTGATTTTTATTGTTTTGTACAGATTGTTCCAAATTTTGAACGAAATGTGGGATAATTTCGGATTTGACAGTTTGTTGAAGTTGACTTCTGAATGATGTGAAAGCTTGAACTGGGTAGTAATTTTCAGCTGAATCATCATCTGTATATGCACGTCTGATAAGATCAGTAAGTGAAACTACAACTGTTGAATATAAACTTCTTTGATTTTTAACTTGACTATTTTTAACAAGCTTGTTGTAAAGTTCTGACACAATTTCATTTGTTGGTGTACGGATGGATTTGGCGAGTGTATGAACTAACGATGCAGCTTCTTCGCCTTGGACTTTTCTTTCGGAAATCCATCTAGTTATTACAGCAACAGAAGGTCCAGTTCCTGCTTGAGCAACAGCATCTTCAAATGTTTTTCTTGATAAAGTATCTTGAGTTGATCCATGTTCTCTATTTTCAATATTTAATTGTTGAGCAACATTTCTAATTTGTTGTTGGTTCATAATTCGGATTAAATCAGTTAAAATATCAAATTTTTCCAAAGTGTTGCTTCTTGGAATTTCATTTTGGTTTTGGAGATCTTGTGCAATTTCATTAGCTAATTTTTTTGCTGTAGTTTCAACATTTACTTGACTTGAGTGTTGAATACTTCTTCCTCGGTTTCCAATGGAATATGGATGGAATGGAAATTCTGGAGCCTCAGTCAAATTTGGTTTAGGTTGACGATGTTTAGGTTGACCATTTTCATTTTCTTCTTCTGATGATGAAGAAGATGATGAAGATGAGCTTGATTGGGATGAACTAGAAGAAGATGAGGAGGACTGTTGGTTTTGTTGATTTTGTTTTTGTCCAGATTTTTCATTAATACTTCTTGGTGCACGACGACCGTTATTTTCTGAACTCATGCGATATAATTGATTTTTCTTGTGAAGATTATTTTGTTGATTTTCATTTGATTCACCAGAGCTGGAACTGGAGCTTGAACTTGAGCTTGAACTAGAATCACTGGAGCTTGAGCTGCTAGAGTCACCATGAACTCTGGGTTTATAATTATGTTGTCCTTCACGAATTTGATTGCCTTTATCAGATGGAATGTTGTATCTGTATACAAGATTACCAGCATTAACTCCGTTTTGAGGTTTTTGTAAACGATTTGAAATTTCTTCTACTTTATTTAAAGTCATTTGCATTTGGCCAATTACTTGGGCTTGTTGTTCTTGGTACATTGATGGACGAACTGCAATGCGATTTGTAGTGGTAGATTGTTGAATAGTATAACTATTTATATTTCCACTGGCAATAATTCTTGTTGTTGAGGATTTCTGAATAATTAATTAAAAAATTGCAAAATTAATAGTTATAATTGATAAAATTACCGTAATAATAATGAAATTTACAATTAACTTACAGAAAGGAAGTCTCCCATTTGATTGGTTCCTGGTTTCAAATCTGAAGCACCAGTAATACCAAAATGATAACCTTTATGTTGTTGACAATGACTGTAGTTTAAAGTTTTTACAACTTGGAAAAATTCACCTTCAGCATTAAATGAAACTTGTGGAGCCCATTGAGCTTCTGTTTGTTCAACAACAGCTTCTTGTAATGGAGAAATGTCATAAATAGTTTCACATTCACCAGTAATGGATGCTTCCATTGTTTTGTAAAGAGCATTTGGATGATGTTTGTCTTGTGGTAATTGATTGTGATGCGATTTCATTAAATTTACACCTTGTGTATCGACTTGGAGTTGACCAAGAATTGCTTTCAATTGATTGACTTGATCATTGGTCATTGAATGATCAACAATAAGTGATTCAATAACACCACGATTAAATTTTAATGTAAAAGTAGAATCTTTCATGTCAGTTTCTTCAAATTGAAGAGCTTCATCAGAAATTTGGGAATTGAAATCTTCCAAATCATCATGGAAATGTGCAATTGAAGTTTTTACTAATTTTCCATTAATTTCATTTTCATTCTCTACTTGAAGAATAAGCTTTCCTTTATTTATCACACCAACATATTGATTTCTTAAATCTGGAATAGCAGTTAAAGTTCTTCCATAGAAATTATATGTATATTCCTTGTTTTGTTCAAAGTGTGGTTGGCTTGAAGCAGCAACAAAGCCGACTAAAAATATTTAATTATAATAAAAAAGTTATTATTTTTAATAATAGTAGGTTCAGAATCATTTGAAGATTAAACTATTCTTTAATTTGACTTACCAAGCATTAAAAAGGCTAAACCGGTTTTCATTATGCCCGTGTATCTCAGTTAATCTCAGAAAACGAACTATGATCAATTTCAAATCGATCACAGATTTTATAGTTTAATTCAGATGAAAAAAATCGCTGACTAAATATAATTTTATCTCTTAAATATTTTTATAATATTAAAAACGTGTTGTGTGTTATCAAATTTATAATACATTAAACTTTAGTAAAATGTAAGAAAAGAGTGTTTTTAATCAAAATCGTTATTATTAGAAATACATAAACTATATTTATTTATATTTAGGGTGATTTTGTTTCGGTTATGAATATCTATAGCATGTATTTGAGAAACCAAATCGATTAAAAACGTAACTGTTCTGTATAAAGGGTGGTTTATTCTCTCGGTTCTTGAATTTCGTTTTCAGTATCACACATTATTAAGTCGTTGTGTAATTTTTCGGATATAAGCAAATTAATTTAAAATGAAAAAGAACTGTTGTTCCCATTATCTAAAGAACAGAGGGAAATAGACACCTCATATAATTAATTTTTATGATTTGAATTGATCTCAACAAATTCGTATTAAATTCTTACGTGAGACAGTATATTTGGCTAAGATCACATACAGAACTGCTATAATTACAATCGATAGAGTTCTATTTGTTTATAGAATATAATTTAGGATTTATTTTTTAACCGTGTTCTTTTTCTTCTGGTGGAGATCAGGATAAAATTTTTAAATTGACATACCTAAAAACGACTGTATCAAAAATTGCCCAAAAATAAACCGTCCAAAAATCAAAAATGACAAATGGCAAAACAAAAAACAAAAAATTGGGCGATTGTCAATTGATTTTTGGACGATTATTTTTTTAAATTTTTGGGCAATTTTTCATTTTGCAAATATTAAGCTATGTATTGAAAATCGCCTAAAAACAAAACCATCCAAAAATCTAAAATGACAAATAGTTCAAAATATTTTGGCTAATTTTCAATTTTTTCAAAAAATCCCAAAACATACTTCAAAAAAACAAAAGAAATATTAAATGACGGAAGGTCCAAAAAAAGCTGTATACAAAACCGTCCAAACAATATCATCCAAAACTCAAAAATCCTTCTAATTCAGAATTTTTGAAAAACTCATAGATTATCCGAATTACTGGATATAAAACAAATATTACCTAATAAGCAATTTGGATTTCGAGCAAATCACTCCACCATTCATCCACAACTAAGGCTAAAAACCAGTGTAAAACAGTCATATGACAAATAGACAAAAATCTGTGGCCATGTTAGTGTTTGATATTAACTTTGCATTTGATACAGTTTGGCACAACGGTTTCATACTTCATACGTACTTGTCCGCAGTATTTCATGAAAATATTCCATATAGTATTCCATAAGGAAAGTCCATGATGACTTTTTAGACTTTCCGTCATTTCATTTTGGAGCTAATTATGAATTTTTTGGAGTTTTTTTTTCGGCTATTTTGAAAAATTGAAAATTAGCCAAAATATTTTGGGCGATCTGTTATTTTTGATTTTCAAACGGTTTGTTTGAAGCGATTTTGGATACAGCCCCCAAAAACATTTTTGTGTAAATTTGTTTGTTAATTTAATTACGCATATTTATTATTTACATGAGTTAAAAAAAATATTTCGACATATTTTCGTGAGTTTTTCAGCACTTCATATACTGATTCTTCCTTTTCGCCGAATTAAAATTATTTCTCTTTTATGAACAGTTGTCAAAAAACGTCTCTAAATGACATAAATATAAATGAAGAAATAGTTTCCAAATATCTAAATAAACTCGGCGATAATACTTTTCCGGGCCCTGATGGTATACCGGAAATAATTCTGAGCAAGTATTCTAGCATTCTCACTACGACTTTAACATTACTCTTCAAAAACTCATTAAATTCCGGACTTTTTCCTCCTTTTTGGAAAATGTCTTTTTGGAAAATATCAGACCAAATATCAGACCAATTCACAAAAAGAATGCTAAAAATGAAATTACTAACTATCGTCCGATAGCCAAATTGTCTTCTATTCGAAAATTATTTGAACTAATTATAACGGATTCAATTTATAATCACTGTTCTAATCTTTTAATGGATAACCAACATGGTTTTGTAAAACAAAAATCTACTGTGATAAACCTAGTTGAAACAACGTCCATCCTCCTCAATAACATGGAAGAAGGTTTTCAAATAGATGTTGTTTATACTGATTTTAGTAAAGCATTTGATCCATTACCATATTACTAAAACTAAAAAAATATGGCTTCCCAGAGTTTTTCCTAAAGTGGATATATTCTTATTTGTGTGATCGCTCCTATAGTGTTATATTCAAAAATGTGATTTCAGAACCATTCGTGGCAAATTCCGGTGTTCCACAAGGTAGCCACCTTGGTCCTTTACTTTTTATTTTATCTGTAAATGATGTTACTTCTATCATTTCTAATTGTGAGCTTCAAGTTTACGCTGATGATATGAAAATCTTTAAAAAGATTACATCTAATAAGGATACCGTCTTTATGCAGAATGACCTTCAAAACTTTAACAATTGGTGCGTTAATAATTGTCTACTACTTAAAGTAAATAAATGCGCATTGTTATCTTATACCCGTCGTTCTAGTCCTATTTATTTCAACTATAACTTAGATGGTATTAGTTTACCTAAAGTTACCTCAATAAAAGAGTTAGGTGTGTATTTTGATTCCCAACTTATCTTTAAAATTCATTATAATATTATAAATAAAGCTAATTCATTATTGGGGTTTGTTAAACGTTCTTCTAAGGAATTTTCAGATCCCTATGTTCTTAAATCGTTGTACACTTGTCTTGTAAGACCGAACCTGTAATATGCTAGTCAGGTTTGGTCTCCATTTTATATGGTACACATTGATAGGATCGAGGCAGTACAGAAAAACTTTCTTAGATTTGCCTTACGCCACTTGCCATGGTCAAATCTTATTATTTTGCCACCATATGAACAAAGGCTAAAGTTAATTGATTTGTGTACTTTAAGTTTTAGACGTGAGGTTTCTGATGTTATTTTCATTACAGAGATTGTCAAGGGTTATGTTAAATCTACTTTAATTTCTAGTAAACTTAATATTAGAAATCTTCAACGCCTTCGCTCTTGCAATTTGTTTAAAACCTATAATCATAGGACTAATTATGGCAAATTTGAACCTATTAATAGGATGCTTATTATAGGTAACAAACATAAACTTAATATTGACTTTACACTTTCAAAACATTCCCAAAAACAAAAATATACAATGTTTTATGATTTTTAATTTTAATCTTAGTTCTAAGTCTATTTATACTTAACAATTATGTAATTTTTATTATAACTTTTATTGTCTAATTTACTAGTTATTATATATTATTATAAATTCTATGTAAACTGTTTGTGCTAAGCAGTATAAAAAAAAAAAATAAAAATTGATATTTTAGTAGATTATTTAAATATGCAGCTAGAAATGATTATGTTATATCTTAGCTTTGATTAACCATTTCTAATTATGTATTTACTTTTTAAGACAATATTTTTTTGAATTATTGAACTTTTAAAATGGCATTTAAGAAATATATGTATGTATTTTAAAAGTATAATAGCTATAACATTTAAAAAAACAATACACTCTACGAAAACTACTATACATTCGTTTGTTTGCCATTAATGTAAACCCAATGATCAAATCGTATCTGAATCAGATCGAAAACCAAAAGTTTCCAGTCATTCAATGTGCTGTGTATCAATTGAAGTGAGAAAAAGTAAAACAAAATCTTACAGAATATTCTAAGAAATGAAAAAAGACGCCGGTCCCTATAATATGTATGGGAAAAAAGATATAAATGACAAATGCTAATACACTTATGGTAATACAATACTTATAACCGAAACTAACATCAATTATCAGGCCATGAAGTGCAGAGAGTAAAAGCTTAATAAGAGATCAGCTTTTAACAAATTTACACATAGTCTTATGTAAAAAAATAGTGGGCTATATAAAAATAGTGGGCAACTATAAATCTTGAAATAACACAAAATCCATTTACTTTATTCAATTTGGTCAAAAGAGAAAATTAAAGTCGCATCTTTTTTTACATAATTCAATAAAGAAAAATATTTTAAAATATAATGTTTTCATTCATAAATATGCATTTAAAAAATTGTCTTCCTTTAAATTTTTTATTATATAAAGCTTCTTAAGATAAATTGCCTCAATATCTCAATAGTATACATCGAGACTACTTTCATACTTTAAAATTTTCTACACGCTATAATCGAGACTCACATCAATTATAAAATTATTCTACGGGCGATACGTGAGAATCGATTGCAATTCTATCACAACTACATTCATGTGTTTTCAGTTCTTGGCCTGTTTACTTAGGTCTTGTTTACATAAGACTACGTGTAAATTTGTTAAAAGCTGACCCCTTATTAAGCTTTTACTCTCTGCACTCATGGCCTGATAATTGATGTGTGTTTCGTCAGAATATCATATAAAAATATATAAATATTCTGAAAAAAGCGTGTATAACCCTTCTTTTGAATCTAACTCTAAAATCCCTTCTAATTCAGAATCTTTGTTATATAGAATAAAAATATTTTGGAAAAAGCGAATACCCTAATTTTGAATACAACTCTAAACTCCTCCTAATTATTTGTTTTTACATACATACATACATACATATTAAAAAAAAAACTTAAAATATAGGGGTTTTCGTCTCCAAATCACTGCTAAACAAATTATTGATACGCTGATTTTGTAACCAACTCTAAAATATACTTTTAAAAACTATCCAAATTTTTTTTTAAAGTAGAAATTCAATTTTTTTTTTTTGACATTTTATATTTAACCATTTTTGGCTATTCATATTTTTTTTTTCGACAAAAAAACTGGGTCCCAATTTTTAAAATTTTTTTCTATTTCCTACTTTTTCGCGAAATTTTTTAAAAAATACCGCAAAAACGCAAATTTTTGAGACACGAGATTTTGACACGCGATATAGTGATATTTTTTTAATTTAAATTTATTACGTATAAGCTGGTATAAGTAAATAATTTAAAAATATTATATTTTTTAAAATATACATGTGTGTATGTATGTAAATACCGTGAGCGACCAAAAGACATACTATACCCAAAAGAAAGGAAAAACATATTTATTTTTGTTAAAGAAAAAAAAAAGACAATTTAGTTTTTTATTCAAATTCAGTTTTATTTAAACAAAAAATAACAACAATAAAAAATAAATAATAAAAAATTTAAAAAAAAGAAGCAATTTTAATTTTCGACATAATTAAATCGTACGACTGATTTAAATTATTAGTTTTCAAAGTTCTATAATTATAAAACAAACTGTTTGTTTCTTAATATTTAAAATGGTTTGGAACAGGAATTTTTGTCCCTGTCATTTTGAATATTATAATTTTAATCTTTTCTGTTTATTGGCTTAACTATAATTAGATTTTTTTTTCTTGGAATTCGTGAGTAAAACTTATTTTTTATTAGCCTTTGCATTGTACGACTGTGAGAGCTTTTCGAACAGCGTTTTCCTGATCTGACACCACTTTTTTAAGACTATATAAAATTAGTCTGACGATGTATGTATGTATGTTTTTTTTTTTTTTTCCTTGCCATGCCAATGGAGTATAGGACATCCACTAAGTCATTTATTATTCATGTTTGACTAAGCTTCAGTTTCGTGAATCATTAATTTCACTAAGCCGTTGATTACTCGGCTGTAGGTATTGTACAAGAAAGACGTTTCTTTTAATTCTGCGCCATCTATTATCTTATATAAGAATTATGGTTTATTATTATTTTATATTATAGCTAATTAATCGCTAATTAATCGATTAATCGCAGTATGAAAGATTGAGTAACCAACCCTCAGTGATTGGATGAGATTGGATGAAAGTGCTGTCTTGTACCATTTTAGGATTAGATTCTCAAAAGCTAAATGATATTTTTTATAAGAAATTGTTTTGGAAATGATTTTATGTGCGAACACGGATAAATTTTTGAGATAGTTTTGTTCAAATCTGTAATTTGCACCACTTTTTTCTATTTAGCACTTGTACAATTAATTATGTCGCTCACTGTTTATATTGTTGTCAGCTGTTATTTTATTTTGTTTTCGAATTAATTGAATGCATTTACATTATCATATGTATATAAAATGTAAACAAACCCGGTCATAAACCTTAAGGTTAAGGTTTACATTATATTTTCTTACAAAAAAAAAAATTAAATGTTAATATAATCGTATGTTATACATCTCACAACATTTTATGTAAGTATGTATGTACATACATACAATGTATGATTTTGGTAGGTAATGTATTTGAAAAAAAATTCTTTATCTTTTTGCATTGCATTTGCATTCATTGCATTATTAACAGCTATTTTATACTTACTACATATGTATGTATGTATGTGTACATATAAGTTTTTTTGTTTCCTTATTCACGAATCTCCACCCAAGTGTAAACACACAATCTAAATTCTGAATGAAACCAAATTTTATTAGAGTATTTTTTTTAAGCCTGAAAAGTACTTATTAAATTTTATGTGACCTTTCAGTCCATTAACCGATCCGATAATCTGTAAAATATTATTAATTTCTTTTCTGTACTTTTTAAACTAGGTATATACATACTAACATATGTTAATGTACATACATACATATATGTATGACTCTTTGATTAAAAACTGTGTAGAATTGAATAGTTTTTTTTTTTTTTCAAAGGAAGGTCACTGCACTGTATTAATCAGGTTAAAATCAGGAGTTACTTTTATTTATACATACATATGACATGTGTCTACTATCTAGAAAGTAGAAACATTTAAAACTAAAATTACATTTTATAGTGAACATGTTAAAGACATTTTTGACAAACTATAAATATTATACGTGACATCCAAATTGCACAAAAAAAGCGTTTGGATGCGCTACAAATACACATAAAGTTTTTTTAATGCATTGTAAAACCGATGTTTCGCGTCTAAATACAATGTGAATGTAATACAATTTAGAACAACTTTTTCGCCGGTTAAATAACAATTTAAATTCACTATCAAATTGTGAAAGATAAATTAAAAGTGTCTAGAAAATTTTAGATGTAAAAATTTTAAACAAACGCACATCGTAGGCGGTGTACAAACTGTCATAATGCAATTTGGATCATGATACTTTGTAAAAAGCTTTTGTTTTACAATTTGGATCATAATACTTTGCATCGGACGCTTTTTTTATGCAATTTGGATGTCACAGTATATTACATTATTTTAAATACAATGTAAACATTGTAATTACATAGTATAAAAATTAAGTAAAAAATTTGTGAGAATCATCGAAAGATACTGTATGCAACACAGTTATGTAAGATTTTAACGCACTAAACCTGGTGTGTGTTTAAATATTAAAACTATTTTGAAAGACTAACCATTAATTTTGCATTAACTCCTATAGATCTTCTGAAATTGCAGATCTCCGTGAAGGTGATCTGTGTTTATCACTAAATCGCCTAGTTCTATTAAGCCTTCTAATGATATTTTCACAATGTAGGAGTTTTGAAGCTTCTACATTTATGTGTCCTTCTAAGCGGGTCTTATGTTTTAGCGCATATTTCTTTATTTTTTCGCTTACAGTAAGAATTTCCAGATTCCTGTGCAAATCAAAATTTCGTACGTACCAAGGAGCACTAACCATGTTACGTAAAATTTTATTCTGAAAAATTTGAATGCTCTGAATATTTGTTTGTTTTGCGCAACGTCATAGCTGTACGCCGTACAACGAAATATGCTTAATTATTTGGTTAACAAAATTTTATATTCTATTGGCAACCTAGAATTTCGACCTAGGAGCCAATACATTTGTCTATATTTCGATTCTAATTCGACTTTTTTCTTCTTGACGTGCCCTTTCCATCTCAGCTTGATATCTAATGTCATTCCTAGGTATTTTGCCTTGTTTTCTTGGGGTGTATCTACTCCATTTAATTTTACGGCTGGGGGATTTTGTACGATTTTATTTGTAAAATTTACTTGGACAGATTTAAATTCATTAAACTTAATTTTCCATTTTTTGGTCCAAAAAAAAAAGCTTACCGCTTGCTTTATCTCGTGCGTCATCAATATTGGATGCTACTGCCATATTGCAGTATCGTCAGCAAATGTAGCTATAGTTATATTGTCTAATTTTGGTAAATTGGTGGTATAAAGCAAATATACCAATAAAGAATGACATTTGAATTGAATCACACTTATTAAGGACTCCTAGTATAGTATATACTATATGGTGATAAATAGGACCAAAGGATAAAAAACGAAATTGAAACAATGATTGAAACACTGAATTTTAATAAAAAAAATTTCGTTCATTCATACAAAATTTTCAGTTTACATATACAAAACTACACAATAATATTTGCATAATACTGCAAACTACCCAATAGAAAATGTAAAGAACCTACAAGTATCCAGTATGCAGCATTAATTAGCCTATTTTCAGCACCCCAGTACGCAGCATACTTTGATCATTTTGTTTTTCTTCATATTTCTTAGTTTTAAGTCATTTCATTTCGGAAAATTAATTTTTGTTTTTAAACCAAATTAAGAAGAATCCAAATTTGTGAAAAAAGAAAAATTATAATTAATAATTTATTAAATAAAATGTTTGTTTTTTTTTAAATTTTTATCAGAAAAACTAACTACAATAGCGATATAGCAATTTCTTTTAGTTACATCAGTTACATTTACATTATATTTTTTACATGCATAAAAAAAAAAAATAACGATATAATAAAACAATGCATGGATGATATTTTTACTATTTTTTAAAAAACTAAAAAAAAATTTTATGAATGAAAAAATGTTTTTAAAGTTTATAGTAATGCCTCTATATATCAAGCCAGGACACTGAAAGAAAAACTTAAAAAAAGGAGCTTATTTCGTGCATAAATCGTATGAAAAAATTTTCTTTATTCTGGGAAGCTATTTGTGTGAAGAAATACCTTTTCAATTAAATAAACTAACATACCTACAATAATTCCTATTTAGTTTAGTTTTTATTATTTCAATTTGTACTAAAATTTAACCTATTTAGAACTACAAATAGATGTCGCATTTTGTGTAACTACTGATAAAAACTAATAGATGTCGAAAAAGTTTTTATCATATAATTTTTTTAAAATTTTTATACAAAAAATTTACTGATGCTTGGTCCACCTGGTGGTTAACTTATTAAAATAAATGACATTACGTTTTTTTTTGCTAAAGGTATAAACAGAATGATCTCGATTTTCCGCGGCGGAATGTCAAAATTAAAATCGCCGCTGTGTATTTAAATTTAAGAGCCCACATCGATGTCGGAATTTTCATGTCGGAAAATCGTTGACGACAAAATAATTCTAATTTCTATTTTTGCTAAGCTAATAAAAGAAGCAAACTTGTGGGAGGTTATTTATAATTTAAAACACCCACATTACAAAAATATAATAAAAACAGTAAATTAAATGAGGAAATATTCATTCTGGTTAATTTGAAAAAATGTTCTTCATCTTTTTTTTTCATTTGGAAAAAAGTTTTTTTTAAAAAATCCTTCTTCTTCACAAGTTTCATTAATATCTCTTACCCACCATCATCGTTTAAATTTTTTTTTCATTTCAGTAACAATTGAAACTATTTTCAAAATTTTTAAAAGTTTCAATTTTTGAATTTACCTTGTTTATATTTTTTATAAAATAATAGATTTGACATTAACAGCTGATTCCGCCACAGCTATTTCCGACATTATTCTGTTTAAGCAGCGAAATTCCATTGCCGTCGCCCGTTGTCGACATTATTCTGTTTATACCTTAAGTCAGCTAAGAAATAAGCGCCACCGTGGAATTTTTTGTTACTTTTGTTTTTATGTATTTTGTTTTTGTTTCCTAAAGCAAACATATTTGAAACTAATTTGAAAATTGAAATTTTAATTATGTACTTATCTACTGTTTTTGAAATTTGTATTTTAAATTTAAAATTATTACCTACAAAGTTTAAATCATATGTAATTAAAATAAATGGATATTAAATTAAATTGTGAATATATTGTAATTATTAAAATTGTGGTGAATTTAATGGAAAAAAAATTTATACATACATACATACATACTTATTACTTATAAAAATTATTTAAACTGTGTATTCTAATAAAAGGAGACTGTAGCTAACATTCAAATTTGATATTTTAATTTTTAAATAATTATTTGTTTTTTAATAAATGTGCAGTCTTTTTAATAAAATTGCGTTAAAATAAAAATAAAAAAAAGGAAAAATGGGTCGTCTTAACCGTTATGTTCCATATTGTACTGACGGAACATCTAAATAAAAGGCATACCTACTTACATAGATTTTCATTTTCTAAAAAGACATTTTAAGCTTTTAATAATATCAGAATACTGTAACCAAAATTTAATTTGTTTTTAAAAAAAAGTTAAGCAAAATTTTAGAATTGTATTTTATATGTGGATATGTGTTACGGAAAAATGTAAAATGTATTTTAGTTCCTGCTTCAAATAAAACAAAATGAGCTGAACGTTTGGTATTTGTGCAACATTATACATTAACATTCCATCCAAATAATTTCCATTTTTATTTTCTAGTTATGTGCTGTGCTAGCACTGAGTAAATATAATGCATATGTAGGTACATACATACATACATATGTATGTATATAAAAAAAAAGAATCAAAGTTAGAACAAAATGTAGAGGAAATTTCAAATACGGTTCCTAGCGCAACAAGAAACTCAAAACAGAAAAAAAATAAATTATACTTCGGTTTAGTATAAATATGTATTAGAATTTAGAATTAGCAATAAAATAAAAAAGAATAAACCTAGTGCAAAATAATGAATCCGTCCGTTTCCATTGGTCTTCTGCTCGAATCTAGTAATCTACTTTTTTGGATTACGTTCGGTTTCACCCTTCTTTCCCATAAACTAATTTAAAACTACAAAAGTACAAAACTGCAAAATTAGTTAATGTAAAAGAAGGGTGAAACGAAATGAAAAAAGTATATTCGATAGTCGAACGAGACGACCAATGTAAATGGACTGAATAAGCGTTGTTTGTTGTTTTTTCTTTATTTTTTTTTTAAAGTTGATTTTAAAGATTTTAACAATATAGTTACACCTTGTAAAAAATAAAAACACACCTATTACTATACATTAAATAATTCTTAATTATAAATTAAACGAATTTTTTTTGTGAAAACTTTTCCAAAGTTTTGTCTCTATGAATTTAATAATTGTAATCAGTACTAAGTACTCAGTATGGAGTTATGAAATTTTGTTAGATGTACCTATGCACGACAGACAAATTTTATATTAAAAATTGTTTTGTAAAATTAAAACTGATTTTATTTTCTTATACACGGTAAAACACTGTTAAGTGCATCACATATAAGTGCAAATTATATTTAATATGTGCAATTAATTTTCATGTCATGTAGTTTTTTCTCTTTTTTTTCATATAATATAATTTTTTAAGTCCAAAATGGTTAGGTACACAAAACGGTTAAGTGCACATAATTTTACGTACTATAATAAAAAATTTGTAAAAAACAGCAAATTGAAAAATTTTAATAAAATAAACGTCAATACTTTTTACAGAATTTTGACTACATTTTAACAAAAATAAAAATTGATGTAAGTTTTGCATTTTTTTAGTTTAGTTTTATTTGCCGTTTGATTTTTTGTTTACATATTAAAATTTGTTTTTATTAAAATTTGTTTAAAGTAAGTTTCAGTTAAGTTAAAAAGTAAGTTTAAATTTTTAAAAAGTAAGATTTCAAATGACAGGAAAAAAATTCATAGGTTTAATTGGAATGCGTTTCGTTTCTAACTCCGAGTAGAGTAAAATGTTTTTATAGGATTAACTACCACACGCAGAGTTAATTTTATTCTGCCATTTCGAAACGACTAGAGTTAAATATGAATTTGAACTGTCAAAATTAGATTGGAACATTTAAAAAATTTATAAAAATTGGAAAAATTAATTTTAAGAAGTATGTATTTTAAATTCAATTGAACTATTTCGCTTACAATTATTTTCTGGTGTTTCGAAATGATATTTGTGAAGTCAGAGTTTTTATTGTACTCCGGCATTTCGAAACGACTTTTATCTGTTACAGTGTTAAATAAACACCAGAGAGTTGAGCCGCTATTCCACATCAATATTTTCATAATTTTTTATTGTCTACTACTACACATCAATAAATAGAACCATAATTTTCGTATGAATAATTTTAAGATTTGGGAAGTGTCTGGAAATTTTATTCGCTATTTTGCCAAACCATCTACCGACGATGGCGCCTACTAAATAAATTTCTAAACATAATATATATGGAATTTGAAATGTAATTTCTGAACAAATTTTTATTATATTGATCTGTTGGTATCTATAAATTTGAAAACAAATTTTATAGGAGAGAATAAAAATATTAAACTTAAATAAATTGGCGCTACAAAAGATAAGTATTTAAATATTGGAATTAAAATTATTCTAATAATTATTCTATTTTCTAGTTATTCTATATAAAATAAAATTTAAAAAAAATATAGTATAAAGTATAAAGAACTATAAAAGAAAAAAAGTATAAAGAACTTTATTAGAATCTTAACAAAAAAAAAGTAAATCCAAAAGTCTAAACAAAAGAAACAAATACAAAAATCTAAATAAATAAGTCTAAAGCTGTGTCTAAAATTACCATTAAAATATTTAACCGATTTATCCTGGAATCTTCCGATTTAAAATTCTAGAACCTTCGATTTAAAATTCTGAAACCGATTTAAAATTCAGGAACCATCTGAAAAAAAAAATTGGCGCCACAAAATGTTAAAAAATAAAAAAATTTAACTCACCTACTTGTTTGATGAATAAAGGTGGATTTACGATAACCCGATAAAATTTTTTATCGGGTTTAAAGAAGGAGACAGTACTTATGAAATGATTTTAAGTTTTATGAGAATTCAATGTGTATGACAAGAACAGTAAACATTATTTATCAGGGATATTCATCGCCGATATTAAAAACATTTGGGATATTTATCGCCGATATTTAAAAAATTGGGGATATTTTATTTTATCATACTTCAATGAAGTATAATTTTAAAAATCGAGGTTATTTCGTTTATATCGGCAACACATTTTTCAGCTTAAATTCTTAAAGTGTTACCATTGTACATTTTGTTTTTTCGAACGGTAACATTCAAGAGTAATAAAAAATGTAATTGATTGATAATTAAATTTTTTTTTTAAAATCAAAAAAAAATTTTTTATTAAATCAAAACAAATGACTGAAGAAGATAGTTTGGAGGAATTTATTTTTTTTCAAAATCAAAAAACAAAATTACTTCAAATCAAAACAACAGATGTTTTTTTAAAACTTCAAAACCATTAATTTGGACATTACAAACAATGTTTCCGTGTTAAAAAACATAACTTTCCCAAATAGAAATTTAGGAAATTAATTACAGCCGTCTATTTTTTTCCTAAGTAAAAATTCAATATACTATCTCTTTATCGGGCTAGCGTAAATCCACCTTAACAATGATTTAAATTTAGTTTAAAATAACATAACAACTTCAAATATCTGAACGATCCCATAAAATTTCAAAAAAAAAAAGCCATTTTCATCGTTCAGCTGTTTTTGACACTAAAATGATGAGAAATTCATAGCAAATTAGAATCGATTTCTATTTTTTCTCATCATTTTACTGATGGTAAATGATAGGAACTGATGAGAAAATGATGAAAATACTGATGTGTAATAGGCTTGTTAGAAACGAAACGCACTCCTGTGGCACAGAAAATGTTATGAAAAATTTTAATAAGTCATTTATGTTTTTTTTTTTAAATAAAGTTTTATTTTATTAATATCAATGTTCATTTTGTTATTTTGTTTTGTTTTGTGAAATAAAGTTTGATTTTGTTAGGTATATGTTCCGCTTCATTTATACTATTTAACTTGTTTTCCCATAAATCTATATAAAATAAAATTTTTTTTATATAAATAAGTATGTATGTACGTTTTAGTCATAAATTTATGACTATTAGACAGTCAGTGAAAAATAATTTCAGCCAATTTTCAGAAACAACTGAGTGAATCGTGCGTATGTATTGCTTTAGTTTCTTCAGAAATTGTTTCGTAAAAGTTGAAATTTATAGGAAATTTTTATTCTAATTGAATTTTTAAAAAGCAACGTACTTTTGATTTTAATTAAAAGTTTTTGAAATTAAATTAAAAAAAATGAGATGGAAGTGAGTGAAATGCTGCATATAAAAATGTGGAAGAACACAGGAGGGTGGAGTTTCATTTCATTTGTAAGTTTTAATTAATTTTTTATTTAAAAGATGGTAAAAACTTAAAAATTGGATTTTGTATTTTCATACATTTTATTTCTTGTTTACGCAAAATGGTCTACTTATTAAATTTTTTAATAAATAACTGATATATTGATAAGATTTACTTTTTTACTAACAATGTAATGACTTAAAAACACTAGTATTATTAATAATCATTAAATTAAAATTATACTTCCATCGAGTACCTATTACTTTTTTTATTTGATATTAAAAATGCTTAATTTTTTTTTTATTAGATAGATCGTGTTTCTAAATATTAAAAATTTTAATTAAGGCGTAACATGTATTTTTTCTTAATTTATATGCTACTTATATATAACTCAACGCGATGAAATGAATGAGATATGCGATGATATACCTTTGTATTCAATCAGTCCTATAATTGAGGGCGCTTGTGATATATATTGCAGAATGAATTCAGCGAAAAATATTTAAAGAAATTACTTGCTATTTTTGTATAAAGGCAATAAAAGAAGGAGGTATAGAGCAATCGCGATTAATTGATCTAAAAAATTGGGGTGGATTAATAACACCCAACAAGCATATTGTTCAAATATGTCGCGTTGCAGAAAAACATTTATCAATTTTTGATTTGCAAAATAAGTTGGGTGAAATACATTTTTATTTAAAATTAATGAATTTAATATTAAAAAATATTTCGGAAAATATTTTAAGTAATATGTCGGATCATATTTTAAAATGCGAAGTTTTTAAAAATCATAGATACCTTCTAATAAAATTAATTATCGGAAAATATTTAACAATTAAACTTTTTCATATTGGTAAAATAAAAACCGAATCTTTAAATAACAAATTAAAAAAGATAAGCAAACAAAAATTTAATAAATTAGTATTATTTGTTGGTCTGTAATGTATTATTGATTTAAATTTTGTTTATACATATGTTTTAATATTATTTTTTTGTATGTTGGAAGTACTTTTTGTTTGTTTATTATTTTATTTAATTATTTGTTTTTAATTTGGTTTCCAGTTTATGCAAATATTTTTTTCTATTCATTATTTTATTTAAAGTGAATATACTTTTTTTCTATTTATTATTTTATGCTTATTTTTGATTTTGCATAATGTGATTGACTATTAAAACAAATAGTTTTAAACTGCAGTGCATCGTATGTACTTGTAAGTTCTTATCTCCTAAAATCTTTACCTACAAATAAATAAGTATGTATATCAAGTTTTACAACATATTAATTAAATGGATAATTTAACTGATGATTGCATTAAGCAAATGACTGATACATAATACTTACGGCAAAAATTACATTTAAATTCTTATAAACTTTTAATTAAACGGATTAAAACAGAAATATCTTGTTTTAATATTTTTAAAAAGAATTTGCTATCTTTTAAATATTTTTAGAAAGAATTTGGTAAACACTTCTTGAACTGCATGGACTATAAGGAGATAAATTTAATGGTGAACCAACCAGAGAATCTTCGTCAAAGAAATTTTCTCATTTAGGATTCTGTACAAAAAAAAACATCTTTTAAACTCTTTAATTAGAATTTCAACCAAACCTTTACGAAATAAATTGTCATATTGAAAACAAACAATATTTAAAACGCAAATGATAAATACGATTGTTTTTTTTTTTTTAATGGGCCTTTCCGAACCATCACACTAAACATCGCACATCGCACTTCGCACTAAATACTATTTTATCGTACTATTTTTTTGTCCGAAAACTCCGAATAGTATCAAGTGTTGTCCGGAATTCATCGCACTTAACACTTGATTATATGTCAAAAATTAGTGTTTTGAAAACCACACTAGATGATCGCACTTGCACTAAAAATATTCTTTTTTGTTTTCGTTAAAAGTGAATAAGTAAAAACTAATAATAAAAACCTTTTATTAGACACAATATTTTTAAAAATTATTAAATTAAATCATATTTCTCTTTTTTCACAATTTTAAAATTTTAAAACTAAAAGAATAACTTACTTTTTTGACAATTAATGATATGTGCATTTAAAATTTACTCAATATTGCCATAGTGATCATAAATAATTCTAAATATAGTTAAATAATGCTAGAATAAAATGATTTTTAGCACTTGTCAAAGTAAATTTGACATAAAAATGCTATAAAAATATGCATTAAGGTAAGGCTGATTCTACTCCTAAAAATTTTTTAACAGTCATAAATTTGTAATCCGGACAGAAATTTAGTGCAAGATTTAGTGCGATAATCAAGTATTTTTGGAAAGTGCAAGTGCGAAGTGCTAGTGTCAAGTGCTAGTGCGATGGTTCGGAAAGGCCCTAAATATGTTCAAATAAAAACCCTTAATACTTCACAATATAATGTTGATTCCTTTATAATTAAAAAAAAAAAGAAGTTTTTAAAAGCACCGTATTATCTTATCTTTGCACCGCTACAGACGTATCCAATCAAAACATTAATGTATACAACATTTTAATTTCTATTTTGATAAAGAATTTTTTAAAATTATATGAAATAATAATGAGTTATAAAATATTTCTTTATAATTTATTAGATTCTATTACATTATTAATTACAAGCTGTTTCTGCTGCTTCCGGTCAATTAACGCTTTCACGGACAAGACGGTAAACACCGTCAATAAAAAAATACGTGAAAACGTCAAGACAGTATTTGCAGTTAATCTTTCCATTATAAATAAACGTACTACAGTATGCTGTGACCCATTACAAGCACTTTTTTAATATATTGTCTTTCCAAAAAATGGTTTTATTTGAATATTTTGTTGCGACGTGTTTGCCTAAAAATATGCATTTGTAAAACGTCAAAAATTTTTGTGTTTTAAATAAGTAAGTAAATTTTGTTGAATGAATTGAGGAGTGTCTCAACTTTTAACTTTTTTTTTCAGAACAAGATTCTCTAGGATAATTTACGTAAATTGGTGAAGTATATTTGTGTCTAAAAGAGTTATTTCCAACTAAAAAATTAATTTAAAAATGACAATTTGTTTAAAAAGTGATATTTCATATTCATTTTTACTGCAATTTTGTTGCAATATTGGAAATAATTCTTTTTGAATAAAACCATAGGTTTCTAAGTACTTTCATAGAATAGAATAATATTGATCGATAATGATAATGGTGCTAATTTTTTTTTTATTTCAATACTAAAAAAATTAGGAAGATTGTTTTAATTTTGTTTATTTAGGACTCATGGAATTCAATTTACAATTGCGTAAATTTGAAACATATTTTTATTTTATCATAGTTATTTTTATAATGTTCTATCTAGTTTGATTGTGGTTTGTTATTTTTTTCTTCGATATTTTGTTTGTACAATATGTAAAAATATTTTTTAATCCTTTTTAATAGTTTTGTCTTATTCTATTGATAATAATAATGGTGCTTTTTTGTAAACTTTGTAAACTAAACTAAAACTTGCCACGATCACCCTCCTCTTTGTGTTGAAAATTGTTTTGAAGAATTTCATTCATAAAAAAAAATGTGAATTCAACTTATTTTTATTAGCTATTTTTGTTTATTTATTTATTTTTATTTGAAATTTAAAATAAATCATTGAATTTTTAATTAATTTTTATTATTGTTGTTTTTTTATTTATTTAAATTTTATAAAATAAATAATTTTCTTTTATAATATTTGAAAAATATATATATTTTTACCATTATAACATAATAAAATAGTCATTTTCATAGATGACTGCAAATCCCGTCTTGACAATACTCACGGATGTAAATTCATATTCTAAGTCAAGACGGTTAACCGACTTCAAATCCATTTTTCATTTGCAAAATACGTGTAATACAATGTAAACTTAAAAGTATACTATTTATTTACATATACATATACATAATTCCTGTGATGAACTTTAGAGACAGTACATTTTTATCATATTTTTATATTTCATGTACAATATTATTATTATATATTATCTTCTACACCTTCTAAATGTCTTGCAACTTCTTAAAAATACTATTATCTACGTTCTTGAACTTTGAATCCTGTTTGCTTTTCTGGTCAGTCAACTTCATCTACATTAGTTCATTTAATATATTTTCTAAGTTAATAACTTTTCTTTTAATAACTCTTACCAATATTTGTGTTATAATTTTAAATCCACTAGTTAAAACAAAAGATTTTATAAATTCTTTATTATTCAATAAGGATTTTCTAGCTCTTGTTCATATGTAGTATTATCTTCGATTGATGAGAAACTGCTTTTCATTATTTTCAAAAATATAAACAGCTGAGTGAACGAAATGTATAAATATTATAAAATGCATATGTATTTTTTTTGACTGAATACCTTAAGATAGGAAAACACATAAGAAGAAAATATTCATGCCTAATCGATGTGCACTTAACCGTGTTTATGCATTTAACCTATATTTATGTGCACTTAACCGTGTTTATGCACTTAACGTTAATCGAGGGGTACTTAACCGATATTTATGAGTTTTGAAAAAAAGAGTTGAGTAGGTTATTTTAATTGACTCAATTAGTAAAAATTTACAGTAAAATGTAATTTTAAGTAATTTTGTTTTATTATTTCCAAATGTAATATACATACATATTATGCATTATAGATCTAGTTATTATTTAAAAGTAGGTATGTATATGAAGAAAATTTCTTTTATTTAGGGTAAGGTCACATGGGATGCATGCATCCACATGCCAAAATTATTTCGGTTACATTTCGTGTATTTTTCGATAATATTAACGAATATTTTGCATCCATTGACCATTATGATCGTTCACTCGTTCGCGACCTGCAAAACGGCGACATTTTTATTTTGAAAGTTTTATTTGAGGCTAGTATGTGTATATTGTTTTGACATTTGATTGAAACATTTTTTATTTATAAAATGGTAAACCAGAGAAAATTGTTATTTTATGTAAGAAAAAATTTTAATTAATATTATAAATATAATTTATTAATACACATATAAAATTAATTAATAAAATTACATAATTATTAAAAATATTTAACGTTTAAAATGTTTAACGTTTGATTTTACCTCTGTATTTGACGTTAAAACAAATTAGCATCTTTTATGCTTCTTATAGAGGATGCAAAAACTTTTGCATCTAAAACAGGTGTAAGGGAGAGCATGTCATGAATACGATATATATTTTTAAACAATCAAATTTTTGCATCCTGATGCATATGCATGCATCCCATGTGAACTTACCCTTAATATACATAGGTACATATACTTATGTATGTTAATTTATTTTTAAAAAATTTCCATGGTATTTTCAAATATTTGAATATATTTGCTTTAAAATAAATATTTAAGTCTAATTTTTTTGAATTTCGTTCAAACGTGGATATAAAATTCAATCGGTCGCGGATCTTTTGATATATTAATATTTTAATATAAGTATATCCTTTTACAAATCCTCATTTTCTGTACCACTATAAAAGATTCTTGAAAGAACTTTTTAAAGAGACAATTAATATGGGTACAGTTGAAGCAACAAAAGAGTCGACAAAACAAATATCGACTTTCACATAATTCCAAATTTTTATTAATCATAAAATTAAGAAAAGGTCAATTTCATTGGAGAAAACATATTTCATTTTTTCGCTTGTATTAAAAAAAAAAAAAAATTATCTCGGTGCAACGCTACTTTTAAAAGTGTCGTAAAAATAAACATAAAAGAATCGCAACATTAAAGTATGTATTACAAGTCATGTTATAGCGTGTTTCAGCAACATTCATCTAGTATTACTTTTCATGTCTAATTTTTGATTTCACTCGAACTTCATTGAGTACGTACCATTTTGTAGAAATAAATTAATGTTTTATATGTATAACTTATTTTTTTTTTTTGTTTTAGAAAATTTTAATAATGAGAAGAATTTTAATAAAGAGAGATTTTCAAAGTTACATCTTTCTTTTCTCTTTGTATATATATTTTATTTTATAGAATTTACAAATACATAATTAAAATTAAAAAATAATTAATGTATTTGTAAATTAAATAATTAAAAAATATTGTAAGTTTTTATGTAAGTTTTTCATTTATTTTAAATCTTTTAAGTAAACGAAATGAAGTTTTTATACCCGTTCGATAAGTATCGGTAATAGTAAAATTACTCCTCAGTTTGAAACACCTCGAAATAAACGAGCTAGATATACCTTCAAAGGTATGGATCGGATCAGAATCAAATTCTGAGTCGATTAAGCCATGTCCGTCCGTCCGTCCGTCAGCACGCTAACTCAAAAACTAAGAAAGCTAGAATCTTGAAATTTACGCAAAATATTCTGGGAGCAATTTGTAGGTTTCCTATTTTTTTTGGTTGAGTTCCGACCAAAACTTCGGGTAGCTCCCCAACAACTAATTTTTAGATCTCCACAATTTTTTTGAAATAGAGCCATGAAACTTTAACTGCTGATAGATGTCATAAAAATATTTATTTTATGAATATATTCATTTTTCTGTAGCCCCACCAGTTAAGGAGCTACAGCCCCCCCAAAGTTCGAAAAATCTCTATAGTTAAATTGTTATAACACAAGCTCTATAAGGTATATCTTCAATATGAAAATTCCAAACGATATGTGCTATTATGAGCTTTACAAACATGTGTATAATAAATATATACTTGTGCTATATGGTGCTTAATTTACCGTTATGCGAAACTGAATTATTGTAAAATCCTTTAACCCTTCTATCTTCTAAACGGTTTAAGTTGGAAACTTGAAAATGACAGAAGTTAGATCTTTGAAAATAAGTATGAGTCATTTCAGAAATGTTTTTTGTATCACCCCCCGTTTAGGAGCTGTAAAGGGTCAGAAACTGAAAATTTCCTATTTTTAAACACCTGTTAAAATTTTTTTGAAGTAATACATAAAAATTTAAGCTTCAACATTATACTCTTATTTCTGTTAACAACTTTTTTAATAATATAGGGTTACTTTATGATGAAAGTGTTACTGGATTTTTTCAAATATTACATACTTATATAATATCATGTTTATTTACATATCGTATATGATGACACTGATCATACTAATGAATGAATGATAAGAGTGTAAATGTATATTATATAGCGCCGTATTTACATAAATATATGTATTGTATTGTACTTATAGAATATAATATTTAAAATTATATTTACTATTTTGTAATTTAATATACATTTACCGCTTAGTATTAAATGGTACTATAGAATATTTGAAAAAGTTTTGGATTGATAATCGTTGAAGGTTAGAATCTGCTTTTAAAGAATGTATAAACATATAGTTTGAATATATGTACAATCCATAGTTCTAGAAATTATAAAAATATTAAAATTATTTTAAAATACTAAAATTATTCACCCAAATTATTTTAAAATACTAAAATATTAAAAAAATAAAATTGTAAGCAGAGTGACAGACTGTGAACATACTAACAGTTCGTACGGGTATCTAAGAGTTGACAAAGGCAACTGTATTCTTTCTCGTTTATTTAACTTCTCTAATCTTTAGCCTTTTTGGATTAGGAGAAAAATAACAAAACAGGACAAATACGGTGAATTGGTACGAAAGGTAAAAGATAATTTGGTAGGAAATTTTACTCCTTACGACTTTGTTTACATTTGGGGGGAAAAACGTACCTTTTTCCACTCCTTTTTCAATCTTCATGTTTATACCAGGGTGAAAAAGTTCCTTTTTTTTTTGGCAAAATCATGTCAGAACATTGGAAGATTAAAAATTAAACGACGATTTCTATGCTTTATGCATTATCTTTCATTATGCGACGATTTCTATGCATTATCTTTTTCATTTTGTTCCAACACGTATGAAATTTTATTTTTTGTACTTGTTTTTCTTTTACCATCTCGCTTTCCTCCCTTGCTTAAAGATTTTGAAGTAACGTACATTTTTGCACCAAGTGTAAACAAAGTCTAAAGGTTTCTTTTGGAAAGAAATTATTCAAGTTTTAAAATCAATTGCAAATGAAAAAATTTGTTTATTATAAATTTGTTACCTTAAAATCAACGAAATACAAATTTTTTATTACAACTTTTTATCAAAAAAAAATTTTATTTTTATTTTTAACTCTAAAAGTTTCTAAAATTTTAAACATTATAAAAACAATTATTTTTGTTTACCTATTTTATACCTACTTGACTTTTATGTTATACTAAAAATTATTTTTGATAACTGTCATTTATATTTAAATTTAAAATTTAATCATGCGTTTTCAATTATACCAACATAGAGTGAAAGTAAATAATCTTTTTTGAGCGACGCGTTTTCCGTGCGTTTTCTATCAAGCCCCATTATTTTTGAATAATGCTACATATATAATTTTCGTTTTTAGAAGATTAGTATTATGAAAATTCTAACTTAAATGTGTGTCAAGGTTTGTATTTATTTATTTTTAATGTTTTCTTTTTTTAATAACAATTTTAACTTTTGTATAATATTTTACAAATACTTTCCGTTCCCGGAAAAAAGGAATAAAGTTACAAAAAAACACACGAATTTTTTGGTAAATGAATTGTATATTATCAGAAAATTGTATACTACAAAAAAAAAAAAAAAAATTAAATAAAAAACCTTACCTCCGTTAAGGGGTTTAATAAGTTAATTAATTTTATTTTTTTAAAGAGATTTGATACATAGACATGATAACATGCCAAGCATTGGGAAGCAATTTTATCAAAATTTTAGAAGTGTTTGCTCCACCACTATTTTCAAAGCGGATAATTTTGGTTTGATGATTCAAACTTCTTTTACGACTGGTTGTTCTCACAAAGTCAAATTAAATTTAGAAGAAATTTGGGGAAAAATGAACCTGTATTTGCAGTTGCAAAGCAGGAGCAGGAGAAAAATGCAAGCACATAGCGGCTTGTTTGCTATGTATTTACTGGTGAACTAATTACATTTGAACTAAATCTAATTACATATTAAAATTTCACCTTATTCAGAGAACCAAATTTAAATTCTATCAACTGTACTGAATTGGAACAAACATGGGGTAAAGTTGAAAAAGAGTTTATCAATCAATATCAAGCTGTATGTGTTTGGGATGTTTCACTTTAAACCAAAAAAAAAAGGATTACCTCTAACAGAAACTCAAATAAGATCAATTTTTTTTAGAAGGTAATAAATCTTATACATACATACTTACTTCTCTAATATAAATTTAAAAATAAAGGAAACAATTTTTTTTTTTTTAGCTTCAACGGACTCTTGAGTTTTTTTAAAATAATAAAAACTCCCCGAACCCAAAATCAATTTTTTAATACTCCACGTTGTCACGAAGATAGAAAATATCTTCTTTAAACTTTTTAAATATAAGTTATATTTTTTTTTAGAAATAAAATTTGCTTTGCTTGTATATAGCTTTTATATAATTGTTTATTATTATAAAATTTATATTATTTTTTTAATACTTATTCAACTTTTATTCAACTTATTATTAATTGTTGTCTTAATTATTATTATTTGATAATTAATTTATTACTTATTATTGTTATTTAAATATCATTATTCTTCTATTTATTTGGATGGTGACGTTTTCGTCTAAGAGATCGGAAACCATCAAATGGAGTTTCTCTTTGGATTCAAAATTCATAAGCAGCACCTTTACATATCTAAACTAATTTAAATAATAATATAAAAAAAGGAATATAAGTATTGCTTTAGTGACATCTGTTGGTCTGAAAGTAAAACATTAGTTCAGCGTTTCCTCCTATGGTGCTAGTAGTAAAATGGGGAACGTTAGGATAACCATCTATTAGGTACCATCATATGTACTCATTGGTTATATCTGGTTATATATAATTTTGTTTGTCTAATCTCCTAAATATATGCAATTTTTTTTAATTCAATTTATACTATAAGAATAAGGCAGCTACGAAACCATCGGCTTACTAACACCATTATAGATTGAATGCTTTTAGATATTTTCTTTATATTATATAAATATTATAATATTATATTTTATACAGTTGTAGTAAGCGGAAGATTTAAAAACGCATTCCCTCGGTAAATTTTTTATTTAAATTAGGTTACAAATAATATTTCTAATAGAGGCAACAAATAATAATAGGTTTAGGTAATTTTTGGCTTAGAAAAATTAAGTTGAAAATAATTCGTTTGGATTTTTCCATATTTCCAAATATTTAAAATTTTTATTTAATCTGGATATTATTTATCGCAAGAAATACAAAAATACAAAAAGGATGATAAAATCCAAAAAAGAAGATGTACAAAAATCAGATTGAATGGCGCGAGTAAATAAAATTGAACAAATTTACGGTATTAAAATATAGAATAAAAGTGAACATGGGAACATTGCTAGTTGAGAATAGTTATGCGAGACAAAATGACGGCTCTTAAAACTCAATGTGCGATGTATCCGCATTTATTTTATTAATTAAACTAACAAGTTTTTGGTATAAGTTTATTTATTATAATTGACTTAACTAGTCAATTATGGATTCTTACCGACTAATTTAATTTATGTTCGTAATTCTATAATTACAAACTAATCTCGTAAAAGCTACTTTTATTATCGTAAAAGGTAAAGAATGTGCTCTTATCTTTTACTTTAGTGCTAATAGATGTGGAGCACGACCATTATTAATTATATAGAGGAAGGGAAATGTGTGAGGAGTATAATATGGTAAGTACAATTGATTGCTTTTGAATATTTATACTCGCCACACTTAATTTATATGCAATATGCTGCACTATCGGCTAACTAATAGTCTAAATTCGGCTAACTAATAGCCAATTCAGTCTAAAATAAGCGGATTAAACAGTTTTAAGATGAATTTTTAAGATGGATCTTCGGTAGACGAAAGATATTTTACTGTTAAAATAAAATATAATATTATTAATATATCAAATAAATTATTGATATAACTAAAATTTCGATATTTCGCTATTTATTAGTTAATTGCTATTAATTTTCAAATAAAACAATATTTAATCTATTAACGGAAATTAGAATTATATGAGTCTGGTGGTGCTTATCCAAAAAAAAAAAAAAAACTTAATTGTCAAGAATAATAATTAAAATGGTCTACTTTCTAGACCAAAAATTTAATTGTTTCTTAAGAATTTTAAGAGTTTCAAAGAAAAAACTTTAAGTTTAGGTTTTTTACGTCTTAAATGAAAGTTAGGTACAATAAAAATTATATGTAAATTTTTTATGTTAATATTTTATTTTCAATAGCAGTTATAGAAAAAATATAATGAGATAAAAAAAAAATTGAATTTCACATTGCATTTCAGTAAGAAAAAGTTTCTTTTCTATTATGGGGGTACTTTAGTTTTTATGGGGTAATTAATTTGCCTGTTTGCCTGAATTATCTTCGCACTTCACTTTTGTATACCAAAATACTTAAATTTTTTTTTTTTATAAGTTTATTGCCCTGCCATATAAATGTGTGGCAAGCAAATTACAAATCCTTTCCTTTTCAGGCGTGGCTGTAAATGTCGTAAGGGGGAATATAATTCTTACAAGGTGTGTGGGATTTCATCTACCTACACTGCCTTGGTGTTTACCACCACCACTAGACCACCGAGGTGTCCCTCCTTGAAGTTTTAAATCAAAAATTTAATAATTAATGCAATTGTTTTTTTTTTATTTTTAAATTTTTTATTTATTTTAATTAATTTTTTTTTTTTTTTTTATGTCTTACTTAAATATAAAATTAATAAATTTTATTTAAGATTTAAAAATATAATAGGTATACAGAAATCATAATTGATTTTGTATTTTTTTTTTTTGTTTTTTTTCTATTCGTTATTTTGTATTTATTTAGGCGTTTTTTTTTGTTTTACACTAAAGGAAGACTAAAAATTTAATTGTAATTTTTCATTGCTATTAACTTACACATATATTAATATGTATATATGTATATGTATATGCATATGCATATATATTATTACATGTTTTCTATGTATATACAAAATCCTTAAAATGATTTTTCTATTTATGCTGTCACTTAAAACAATTTTAAACTTATTTTTATTTAATTTTTAAAATGTATATAATGTATGTAAATGTATATATATTCAAATTTATAAGTTTATTATTATTTTTTATTATATAAAGCAAATTAAATCTATTTAATTTTTACTTAAATTTTACTATCATCTACATATTATATTTATATTACTAAATCTTTTTTCTAAGTAATTAAATTTATTAAACTGAGAAAAATTAAAAAATAATTATTAAAGTATAAATCAATGAAGTGAATCACTGAATCATTAAAGTGAACCATTGAATGTATTATGTATAAAATGAGTATATATATATATATGTTTCAGTTTTGGAAAAAAAAGAAAATTTAATTATTTATCTATATATATATGTATAGAACATTTTTAAGTTTTAATTAAAAACTTTTTACATACACATAAAATTATATAAGGAAAATGTTTTTAAATGGGCGAAGGGTAATATAAATGAAAATATACATATATGTATATATATAATAAAATAAATCATATAAATTCATATTGTTCTTTTCAAATGATGGCCGGGAACTTGTGTAGTAATTTACAACAAAGATTAAGGAGTACATTAAAAAGATCAACAAGGATATTAGACGACGATATTAAAGAAAAAGTAAAAAAAAAAAATATATGTGTGTGGTAATTATTTATTATTTGAATCAGTTTTACTATAATTTCGCTTTCTATAATATCATTGCGCTATAATATTGACCCCTATTCTAAATTCTATCGTAGAGCTAAGTCGTAGAAAATCTACAAAAATCCAATTCTCAATTCCTTTTTTCAAAGTTTCGTAACATAGCAATTCCAGTGTAATGTAAAATAATTGTCAAAAGTCTACGACAGAAAATATTCATTCGTAGTATAGTGCCTTTGTTTAGTTTTGTTTGTAATTTCATTTAAACTATTTATTTTTTTTAATAAAAATTCTTTTATTTATTAACTAACAATCACTATTTTGAATAAAAATATTTAAAATCTTTTGTTTTAAAAAATTCAAAACATCTGATTTTCAAATTTCAAAACGTATAATTTTTAAACTTCGACAAAAAGTTGCCATTGAAAATTTAAAATTCATTTACAATGCAATTTAGAATAGGGGTGATTATTTATTTATTTATTTAGAAGATATCGTGGCACATAAATGTAAAACGCCTGTTTCAAGTTTGTCGGGTGCTAATATTATAGTATTGAGTTTTTATATATTAAAATGTATATTTTGTCTTAAGTTATATGTATTAGCATTTTCTATTTGTATATTTATTGTTTTTATTATATTATATTTAATACATCTAATGTAATATGTATATTATAAATAATATAATTACATACTTTAAAAAGTTTTTAAAGTAGCGTAATATGGGTTTTTTAAAGAAAATTTTAAGGATTAATTTTTTTTTTTTATATATAAAAACTATGGTTTATTAATTTTTGTTTTTTTTAATTATTTTTGTATTTTTAAAGCATTTTACTTATGTTTTTTTTATTTTTTTTTATTTTTTATTATAGTTATATATAATTGCATTTAAATATATATTTATACAATTATATACAAATATCTGTTATGTATAATATCAGTTTTTTTGTTATAAAATCTTAACTAATTAAAGTTAAAGAATATGTATGTATGTATGTTAGGTATGTAATTTAACTAATAAATTATATGTAGTCTCTTTTATGCACATCATTTTTTATTGTATATATATATATATATATATATATATATATAATGTATTGTATGTATTATTTTTTTTTATATTCATTTCAATAATCAGTTTTTTTATTTAATTTTTCTTTTTTTGTTCATTATATTTACTTTTAAAATTTAAAATGTAAATATTTAAATCAAAAAAGTTATTTAAAATAAATTTAAAGTTCAAAAAAATTTCTTAGATTTTCAAAATATGTATACTTACAAGATTTCAAATGTCTTTAGTTTTGTAAAAGCAGAAATATTTGCGTTTTTTTTTTTTTTTATTTATGGTTAAAAAATTAAAATTTATGATAAATTATTTTAAAATCTTATAGAAAATTTATAGAATTTTGATTTATTTTTTTGTTTTTTTTGTTTTTTTTTTTTTTAAATTTAAATTTAAAACAGAAGGGTTTTAATTTTATTTCATACACTTCTTGTGGGTTATCATATGTTATGAAAACATTCCAATAAATGCTCTAATTTATTTTTAAATGGTTCAAATAATTTGGAAAAAATAGATATGTATGTATAATGGAGAATCATTGTAATAAAAAAAAAAAAAAAACAAATAAATGTTTTTGTTTTTTTAATATTATGTCAAACTTTTTGAATTAGAGAATTTGTGAGCTAATATGAATCAGAAACAAAATAATAATTTTAAAATGAACCACCGATCGATTATCATAAGCAGAAAAACACAAAAATTAAATTTAAATTGATTTTGAATTATGTCCGTAAATTTATAAGCAATACACAATATCTTAGACTCGTCGTTTAGTAACCCTTGCATATGGCATATAAAAGTATAATGTAATGTCACTATATAGACTCACAATATTATTATGTTGTTGCAAAAATAATTTTTATTTTCCGTATATATTGCTTTTTTTTTTTAATGAATTCACTCAGCATTTTTGGGGATCGAATACATAAAAACTGAATGCTTGAACTCAAATCTAACTTTTTCAAATAATGAACCGAATGCATAAAATTGAGCTGGAACTTGAATACCTCATTTTTTTTGAACAAAAATATGAGTTTAAGTGTCCCTGCTATCGGTAATGTAAAATGACGATCAGTCAAATGATTTTTAATTCGATTTTGATTCAACTAAGTAACTGGCAAATAAATTTTTGACACGACGCCAAGCGACATTACCGAACGAAAACGAAATTTTTTTTTTGTTTAGTGTGCTTTAGTACAATTTTTATATTTGTTGTGAAATTATAAGTAAGGAAAAATTCAAAATTTTGATAGAATATTAATATGTACATTTTATAAAAGCTACAGAATATTATTTTTTTTTGGAAATTATATATATCTATAATTATAATTTAGTAGTTTTCAGCTACACACTATGTATTATGACATTCAGCTAGGTTTTGAATACAAGTACATATTATTTGGATACAATTTTTTACTATTAAAAAATCGACATTAACATATAACATACATCTTATGTATGTTTGAAATCATCATTTCTTTTGGAATCAAGAAATTTTGTGTCCCATACGAATTTTTTGTAATTTAGATGTCACGGCAAAATATAAGTATACATCAGCTACAGGGCCCCTAGTACATAACATTTCGACTTTTTTTTTGCATAACCGAAAAAATGACACTTGTCAAATGCATTGTAATTTTTGTTTGAAAAAAAAAAAAGAAATGTGATTTGAGTTCAAGTTCGATTTTTATGCATTTGAATCTTTATTTTTACCTTACTCTACTCAAATATAAAAAAAAAAAACAAGTTTAAAAAATTAAAAAAAATACCTACAAGTATGTATTTCAAAAAAATACAATCAATTTAAAGCAAATTTTTATAATTTAGATTATTAGAATATATATATATATATATATATACCTTTTCTTTCATTTTTTAATATTATTTTGAATTAATTGTAGTTAACATTCACTTTGTGCTTTTTAAAATCAAAAAAAAATTTTAAAAGTATTTAAAATAAATTCTTATATAAAGAAAAAAAAAAATTGACAACTAATATAATATGTAGTATACATATATATATATATATATATATATATTTAAATGGCACGAAAAATTATTTTATATATTATTTAAATTGTCTCTTATTTTATTTTTTGTTATTGTTTTTTTTTTTGTTTTTTGTTTTAATATATAAACCAGTCTTAAAATTTTTTAATTAAATCTCGTTTCAAAGTTTAACAATATTGGATACATATTTTAATTTCCTTAAAATAAAAAAAAAAAAAACTTAAAATTTATTTTTTTCATATAATATATAATAAAATAAAAAAATTATATTCAATTCGATTTTAATTTATTACACAAAATGAATGAATGATCCCCCGTTCATTGTTTTGGATTGTTGGATGGTTGATCCAATAATTAAGTTAGAGAAAACTGAGGAGGTGCGATAAATTATATAAGTAAAAGTTTTACATAAGTATAAAAAAAAAAGTTATATATATACATATGTATATAATATATGTAACTAAGTATGTAATGTTAAAAGTTTTGATTTCATATGTTCATTTTTTAAATTATAATAGACCATAAAATATTAATTGATGAAAATTTACTATATAGTTGTTAGATCAAAATTCAGATCAATTAAAAAAAAAATAAAATCTATTATACGTATGTATGTATGTATGTATCTATAAATATAAAATATTATTTGTTATTGTATATGGAATATCAATGTAATATTACCTTTAAATTATGTACATTCATATAAGATATGTATATTATATGACAGAAAATGTTAAAATAGCTTTTAGTTAAATATAATTTGACGTTTGTTATTAAATTTTTAAAATGTAGAGGTCAGATGAGTCAGTACTAGCAAGATAGTGCACAACTACATGAACATTTTTGACAATACTATTACATTTTTTCAATTATTTTCTCCACTCTCTGACATTTTTCTACCTAGTAATTGAAATATAAATTTGAAACTTCAAACAATTAAAAATGACGACAAATGGAAAACAACATTCATGTTAAATAAATTTTTTGCGGTTGTTTTATTTTTAATTTGATATTTTTTGTTTGTGTCTATTTTAAACATGAAATATTTTGAAAAATTATAAAATAAACTTGAAAAATTTTGATAATAAATAAAATTGTCTTGATAGTAAAAATGCCACTTACGTCACACTTGCAAGATAGTAATACTGTCTCGTCTGGCTGCCGGATAAATGTATATATGTAAAGAAAATAAGCCACGGTACTTACTTTAACTTTGGTTTTTGAATAATGTACCTATGAATATATACATTAAAGCGCAATTATACACATATGTATTTGAGTTTTAATAGCAGTATCTACACATATGGTAAATATAAAGTAAAAGTAGTAAAAATAAAAAAAACAGAAATCAAAAATAATTTTTACATCTAACCAAAGAAAAGATATAAACAAATTCATACAAAAAACTTCATTTTTTCATATGACATATTGTGTTCCATGACATTTGTATATCTCAATTTTTTTTTTTTTAATACACTTGTAGTTAATTACTATGTAATATATAATTAGGTTGGTTTATTAATGTGATCAATGTTCTATATTTATTTTACATTTAATTTTTGTTTTTTTGTTCATGAAAATATTTTGATAGATTTCTAAATTATCGAACTTACCCAAAATCATTTAAATAAAAAGATTTTAATTTATGTTTTTAAAAAAGAGGAATTTTTTTACTTTTTTCTCTTAATATTTGGAAAAATATGATTTTATTTAATGTAATCTCAGATCAAAAATCTACACTAACCCCACCTTATACAAAATAATATTAAAAAAAAAAAAAATTCTGATTAATTCCATTCTAATCGGTAATTTTTAAATAAAAAAAAAAAAGAATAATTAATATGTATAATCAAAAATAATTGTTTTAAAATAAAGTACATAATACATTATTATATTAATATGAATACATATAAAAAAAAAAAAAAATTATAATCTAAAAAAAAAAAATGAGTTAAAAAAACAAAAAGTCTTAAAAGCTTGAGTTGTTTAATTATAAATATGTATATATAGACCTATTGTATCATTTGTAAAAAACGATTTTCTTCTAATAAGGAATTTAATGATGTTGTCATATCATTTATAATCATATTTGAACTTGGATGTGTTGAACTACTTACAACATCAACAGTATTTTCAATCCAATTTTGACAATTTTGTACATATTCTAATGTTCTTTGATATGCATCATGACGCATTCCATTATAATTATTATTATTTTGATTATTTGTATCATTTATATTTGTATTACTATTATTATTATTATTATTATTATTATTATTATTATTATAATGTTGATTAATTGACATTGTTATATTACTATTACTATTATCATTATCATTATTTATTAATATAATATTATTTGGATTATGATTTGTATTTGTTGTCATTAAATTTGTTTGTTGTAATGTTTGTTCAAGGCAAGTAATTGCAACATTACTATTATTATTATTAATAATATTATTTAATTGTTGTATATGTTGATGTTGTTGTGATTGATTTCTTTCATTATTTGTATTTTGATTAGGTGTTGTTGTTGTTGTTGTTGTAGCTGCTGGTAATGCTGTTGTTCCTCCTTTGGTTGTTGCTATTGTTGTATGATGATTTGATGCAAGTGGTGACATTTGTGATTGACTTATATCACCGCATTGAATCTCTTTTTGATCTTTTGTCTGTTGATTTGTATCTCTTTGTTGTAGTTGTTGTTGTTGCTGGTGATGATGGTGATGATGATGATGATGGTGATGATGATTTTGTGGATGATATTGATATTTATTACATTTCTCATAATTGTTATTTGGACAATTTGGATGATGAAGATGATGTAAATGATGATAATGCTCTTGAGATTGTGGTATAATATTATTATTATTAGTATTATTATTTTGTATTTGTGCTAAATTATTTGTTGCCATAACATTTTGCTGTTGTTGTTGTTGATGTGGTTGTTGCTGTTGTGCCTGTAAAGAATTATTAGTTGGCATTAGACGATTATTATTTTGTTGATAATGACGATGTTGTTGTGGGCAACAACATCGTGTGGCACAAACATCTGTATTATGATAATATCCAGTTGTATCTTGACATGCAACTGTTGATAAACTTTGTTGTGACATTTGTTGCTGCTGTTGTTGTGGATTATACTGTTGTTGATGCTGTAAAATATGTTCTGAGTTATTTTGTTGATAGTTTATTGGATTTAGTTGTTGCTGTTGTTGTTCTGGTTGTTGTTGTATTTGATTACATACATTATTTCCATTATTAAAGAAGTTATTAATTTGCTCTGAATTTTGAATGTTTGTACTTCCTGGTACGTATGTTGTTAACGATGATTTTGGAAGTTGTTGCTGTTGTTTTGGTGTTGTTAATGCAATTTGTTGTTGTGAATATTGATTTTCAACATTCAAACCTCTTGTTATTGATCTGACATTTATTGATTGTGAAGTTTGTTGTTGTGAAAGTTGTGTATTAATTGGACTAGTCGGTGGTATATTAGGACTATGAGGATATATTGAACTTATTTGATTATTTTGAGTGGGATCGCTTATGGGTAAATTTTGTTTTTGTTGTTGTTGTTGCTGTTGTTGTAATTGCTCAGTTTGTACCATTGTTAATGGCCCATACACTGGTAACCCATTAATTTCAGAATAAGTATTAAATCGGTTTTGTGGTTGAGTTGGCGGTTTATTTGAATTACTAATGTTATTATTATTGTTATTATTATTATTGATATTATTACTTTTATTATGGGTTTTATTTGTTTTATTTTTACTATTATTGCTATTTTTATTTTTATTATTGTTTTCATTACTTTCATCGTCTTCTTCATTTGAATTTGGATTATCGGCAACTTGATTTAAATACTGTAACATTTCATCTGGTATAACTAATTTATTTTCAACCATTTCACCTTCTTCAAATTCATCTAAAACAACTTCTTCATTTGGATGATGGTCTCTCGAATTAACAGTTTTGCTATTATTATTATTACTATTATTATTATTTGTGTTATCGTCGTTTGTACTATTTTTAACTTTTTGTGTATTATCTTTTGATGTAGTTGCTGCAACTTTGTTCTCATTTTTATTACTATTAGATTCATCATTAACATTTGTTGTACTACACACATCATTACAATTATTGTTATTATTGTTATTATTGCTCTCATTATTATCATTATTATTACGATTAATATTCTTAATAATGGTATTATTAAGATTATTATTACTAAGAATATTTTTACAATTATTATCATTATTTTCATGATTTTTAACTGGAGTGATTGTTGATGTTGAAGGTGTTGGTGATATTAACATACGATTGAAATTTTGACTACTTCTTATTGGTTCTGATTGCCGTCTATCAGATAAATTATGACCATCATTATTAAGAAAATTATTATAAAAGTTTATATCATATTGATTTATTGTTGTTACATTTGGTATTGAAAATCTACCACCCGAATTCATTAAATTACCACCAACATTTCCTGTTGGAATATTAAGATAATTAGTATTGCTTTCATTACATGCACTAATACGAGAATTAAGTATATTATTGGTTTGTAAGCGTTCTAAATGTGAAGAAATTAAATGAGATGAAGGTGGAGGTGGTAAACCATGACCAACATTGCTTCCACCACTACCAACACCACCACGTCCGCTGATACTATTATTACCATTATTTGTTATTGTTGACATTTGACTAGAACGACGTGAACATCCAGGTGATATGGGATCATAAAATGAGCCGGACATATATGATGCTGGGCGCATTGTTGAGATCGATGATAATTGCGAGGTTTGACTACTACGTCTACTACTATTTTGATCATTTGATCGCATACTACAATAATATGTGCTTGCATTTGAATTATTACTATCACGACGAATTTGTGGTTGTTGTTGGCCTAATTGTTGATGGTGTTGATTTGAATGTATCATTGTTGAAGTAATATTTGATTGCTGATTTAATCGAGCTTGTAAATCAGTTAAACAATTTCCATTGGTATTCGATGATTGATTAATATTAGTATGCGGTATAGGTTGTGTTGTTGAGGTTGCTGTAGCTGTTATTGACGTAATGCCAGGTTCCATTTTAAGGTCATTAATGCGTTGATTTAGCTCACCAATTACAATGTTACAACGATTATTCATCTCTGGTATATTAGATAAAGGTGAATGCAGATTTTTACCCTGTAGTCGACTACGAAAGCGGTTCTTAGCTATTAAACCAATTCCACTACCACCACCCGAACCACCAATAGATTGAACGGTACACAACGTTGCTACTTGAGCTCCACCACCTCCACCACCACTACTACTATTCATTCCAATACCAATTATATTATTTAAATTATTAGGTGGATTTAGATTTGGTTGAAGAATATTGTTTGTATTAGAGTTATGTTGATTAGGATTCGATTGATTACCATTTGAGCTAACAATATTTGAATTACCAAAATTACTACCTCCCATTCCAATACTACTAATGCTAACACTTCCGCCACCAGGTGATTGATTATCCATGACGTTCATTCCCCGTAAAACAATTGGTAAATTATTACTAATACTAACATTTCCACCATCAAGATCATCGTCTTCATATGACCACATGGGTACACCTTCATCAATGAAATTTCTGTTACTACTACCACTAATTATAGAGCAGTTATTGTAACTTTCATGATTGACACCATTATTACCATTACTATTATTATTATTAATATTGCTATTATTTAAGTTATTATGGTTGAAGCTATTTTGATTATTCATACTTTGCATTAAATGTGCGACATGATGATTATGGTTACTAATATTTGTTGGAGCACCAACTGGACTACTAATCTGTGTATGACCTGGTGAATTCGCTTCTGATTCAGATTTAATACTTGGACTTGATAAACTTGCTGTTTTAGCCGATTGTAAGTCATCACTACGCGGTGAAGAATCTATTTGATTTATACCATTATTATGATCATCATTATTTTGATGATTATGATGATTATTATTATTATGATGTTGATTATGATTATTACTACTATTACTATGATTATTATGATTATTAATATTATTGCTACCATTATTATTTGAAATATTATTTGTATCGTGTGATGATCCTTTATGTTTCTTATTTGCGTAAAATTCAGCACCATGTACAGTTTTAACGTGTTTACGTAAGGATGAAGGATCTGTGTATCTTTTTGTACAACCAGGAGCTTTACATACATACGGTTTCTATTTGGAAAATAAAAATAAAATAAAAAAAAGTAGGTACTAGATTAATAAATTAAAATACAAAATGTTACAAGTATGTAAAAATTAAATTAAAAATTCATTCAAATAATCTAATAGATTGAAAAAAAGGGAAAGAAAAAAACTATTTTTGATTTTTACGTTAGATTATTCTTATGCATATGATTTTGATAATTAACAATAATAAATTATTTAAATATATTTACTTCATTACTATGTGTTCGATTTTGATGTTTTGCACGATCTGATGCATTACTAAAAGCTTTGCTGCAACCTGGATATTCGCAAGTGTATGGTTTTTCACCGGTATGAGATCTTAAATGAGTTTTTAAATTTTCAAGTCTTGAATAGGCTTTACAACAACCTTCAAACTATTAAAGATAATAAAAAACAAATGTTTATATATATTATGTTGTATAGCTGAGATTTTGCATTGTATGAAAAGTTTTCTTTTGTAGATCGTATAAAGATTTACTTTTTCTAATATTATATATTTACTTACAGTGCATTTATGTGGCTTTTCACCAGTATGACGTCTCATATGTACTACTAACATGTACTGAGCTTTAAATGGCTTTTCTTCTCTAGAACAATCTTCCCATCTGCATACAAAAGATTTTTTGTTTGCTTGAATATGATCATTATTAATATGCTTGACTAGTTCTTCCTGTGTCATAAATTCAATACCACAGTCTTTCCAATGACAATTTGTTTCAACAAAATCACCAGGTTCGTCTTTAATATCAGTTGTATCAACCGTTGGTACATCTGTTTCCATATTTTGACTATTGCTGTGATTAATACTATTAGTTCTATGATGATTTAAAGTTGTACTACTTAAATTATGTAATTTTGTTTGATGATGTTGTTGTTGGGAAAAATTAAAATGTTGTTGAGGTTGATGGGATTGTTGTGATTGTCCATTATTTGCTTCTGATTTACCAATATATTGAAATGTTGTTGATGAGATATTTTCACGTTTAGAACGTGATATTTTTTTACTGAGCGTTACTGGATTAGAAGCACTATCAGCTTCAACTTGAGCAACACCACTTGTTGAAATTGTTGATGTTGAAGATGGTTGTTCAGGTTTCTTTGATATGTCTTCTAAATGCTGTATTTATTTAGATAAAAAAAATTGGAATTTAAATTTATACTTTCTGAAAATATAACATAAAATACTTACGGGAAGTTTACCCGAAATTGGACTACTTGTTGTTGAAACCGATGTTGGTCCACTAAGCGGATGATGTGTTAATTGGAACATACTACCCGGTGGTGTATGATGAGATGCTAATGGGTGTAAGAGACCTGCACCAGCTCTAAGTAAATGAGCTTGCAATTGCTGTAAATGTGGCATACCAGTGTGCACACTAAAAGCAGGACTCATTGCACCGGCTGACAAATGACCATATGACCCACTTGCGCTACTATTTCTAGAACCATTTACTATGGTTGCCAAACTATTTGGTGAAAATCGAATCATTGAATTAATATCAAATGAATCTGAGTATGGTGATGAGGATAATGCTCTCTTACGACTAACACTTGCTCTAATACTACCAGAACGTGGGCTATTTAATCTAGAATTAGCATCAATACTAAAATGAAAATCTGTGCTAGCTAAAGAACTTGGTGGTGGAGGATGATGACCAACACCTAAACCATCTAATGGACCAGTACGGCCAGTTAAATAATCAGCTGAATTTAAGCCTAATCCTGTTAAATGAGCCACCGCTGAACTACTATTAGATAATGATTCTAAACCACGTTTTTGTTGCTGCACTGCAACTGCGGCGGCAGCAGCAGCAGCATGATGAGCAGCAGCTGCAGCAGCAGGTGAATAAAATGGATTAGCATGTAATGATGCTGTTGGACTAGCTGCTTGTGCTGCGGCATGTTGTAATGAATATAAATGCTCCATATAACCTGGTATTCTATATGCTGGATGGAAATCATGTGATTGATGTGTTTGAGGCGGTAAACCACCATTTGTTGATGTTGATACTGGTAATGATTGTTGCTCACTATTTAATAAAGAGCCAGAGCTGGCATTCAAAGATGTTAAACATTGTCCACCACTTCCTGTTAAAGAAGAAGTTGGTGGTGGAGGCGGTGGAGGTGGTGGAGGTGGTAAAACCGTTGCTGCTGCTGCAACTGCTGCTGCTCTTCTTGATGCCAAAAATTGAAATTCTGAATAACTTGTATTGTTAGATGTTAATCTATTAAATAAAAATTTGAAAATTCAATTTTTGTGATTTAAATAATAAATTAAAAAAAAAAAACGACTGATTAAAATAATATAAACAAAAAAATATTATAAAAATAAAATTCTAAATATAATCTTGAAAATTTGAACATCTGTTCAAAATATAAGTTTTATACTTATGTATAATAAAAAAAAGTTTTCTTTATATTTAAACATTTACAAAAATAAAAAGCCAATAGTACAATAATAATGAAAATTAAGTTAATTATATTATAATATTTTTTGAAAGACAAAATATCATCATTTTGTTTTTCGATATTTATCTTTTAAATTTTCTTTAAACACAGATAGCTTAAATCATTGCTTTATTCTAATATTTAAAAAAAAAAAAAAAACAATATGGCATTCATAAATGGCTATTATATTTTTTATAAATCTCTTTAAATATCAAAATTTATTCTCTCTCTCCTTTCTTTTTTCGTTTCTTTCTTTCTTTTAGTAGAACAGTTATAAAAAAAACAGTTTATTATATTACATATATAGTTTTAGTGATATAAATAAAATGTTATTTTGTATTTTAAACCATTGTTTTTATATGGTTAAAACTATGCAACAGGCAAATGTTGCACGAATCAGATCAAATCATTATACCTTTTCTTTTTGTTTTTTGTTTTGTTGCTTTTTGTTTTTCTTTACTGATTAACCAATTGTTTTCATCAATATTCTGGGTAGGTAAGTTCTATTCCTCTATTATATCATGAAACAATCGCGTTCCTTTTGTTTATTTTTTCATGTTCATGTTTTAAAATGCTCATAAGCATATATAAATCTTTAAGTTTCTTTTTTTTTTTTTGAAATGGATGAAAGTTTTTTCTTATGGTTTTTTTTGAGGAGCATGAGGAAAGTTGTAATTTTGTAACAATTATTTTTAACGTTAATAAAATTTATTAAAATTCTTATATTATTTTTTTTGTAATGCTATCTGGTAGGTATCATAAATTTAATAGGTATCCACTATTTAAAATTTTAGCTGTTTTAATTAAATAATTTAAATTGTTTTTGCCTATACGAAGTATATGAGCAATTTTAAGCAATGTTAAAATGTAGATATGTATTTTTAATAATATAATAATAATAATTACCTCGATAGATGCATAATTAGGCACATGGTATATTGACCGAGGAAGTTCAAGTCCTGTACAGGTATAACAAGTTTTTTTTTTACATTTGAAGGGAAATTACTGAAAAAAGTCGAACTTGATACCAAATATAGTGTAACCTATAAATAATATGAACTGTTCATATGTACAGGGCTTAGTGATCTAACACCGGTATAGTGAAGGTAAAAACTAGAAAAATATTGTAAGATAAGAGCGAGAGCAGGTTTATTCTGTACCATTTTTGAGATATGAGGTAATTCTTGGTTGAATTTTTCATAAAAAAAAGGTATACATTTTGAATTACTTTGCTTTTAGAAAGAAAGATGCAACAAATTGCATTTTGTAGAGTAAATTACGTGCTTTCATTTTTTTTTGTTTTAAATTCAATTTCATTTTGAAATATTCGCGGTATTTGCGGGTATTTTTTATTGCATCTATATTTTTGGAAATTGTTAGAATGGATTTAGTTCTTATTGGAGAGACCCCACATATAAATAAATAATATTACTACTACATATATGAGTTAATAATAGTACTTAACCTATAATGGCCTTAATAGTCGGTGGTTTGCATTATACTATGTGATTTTTAATATTAATATAAATAAATTACTAAAATGTGGTTATAAATAAAATTATTATGGAGATCTGGTTACAAAATATTTATTCAATATAAAGTTCAAGAGTTACTTATTTAAATATCGACGATTACATTTCTATTCTATTTTCACAACACTGATTTTTAAGCAACTCTAAAATCTTTTCAATTCAGAATATCCCATATATGTATAAATAAATATTTTGGAAAAAGAGAATATCCTGATTTGATCTGTCCAACTGACTAGAATCCCTTCTAATTCAAAATATTGCATAAACATAATATACATATATACATAATTATTTTGGATGAAGATAGAACTCTGATTTTGAATCTGACATTAAAATCGCTCCTAATTATTATTTCTACATATACATATTTTTCAATAATTAGGTATTTAAATAGTGGGACTCAATTTAATATTGTGAGATGTATAGTTTTTTTTTTTTAAATATTTTTAAATTTTTGAGTATTTAGACATTGGAAGTCATACGATAATATGTTATATATGCCTGCGCATGCTGCTGTTTAACACGTTTTTAACACATTTTCCCCATGCTCACCAGTGAACATGAAAAAATACTGTGTTAAGTCCCATGTACATCACCGGTGAACATCACTCAAATGTTACAAAATTTCACATTCACCGGTGAACATAAAAACAAACTTGCGTTAAGTCCCAATGTATCACCGGTGAACAAACACAAATGCAGAATAATAATAATGAAACGTAAAAAGATTAAAGTCAATCTTAGTGTAACATTGTTGAAAAAGTGAATCTGAAAAACAGCAGATTTTTTTTTTGAAAAAAGCTCGGATCAATTTATGTCAAAGTACAATGGATGCAAGATGCATTTTTCGAATAAATTAATTAATTCACTGTACCAAAAAAAAAAACCAATGAATATAAACAAATGTTTATTTTTAAAAAAGCAACAAACACGTAAACTCTAATATAATAGTCTATAAATTTGAAAAAAAAAAAGTTTTATATTGATATCATCTGGTGGAAAAGTATTGGATATGGTAGCGCATTGATATGATATCATTTTTCTTTTTTGTCGAAATTCTTTCTGGAATATTTGTGTTTTGTTTGCTTTCAATAAATTTCAAAATTTTTGTTTGATTCTAGTGTATTTATTTTTTGTTTTTTTTTAAATAAATCTATTTTTATATCCGACATATCCGATTCATCATGATCATTTTTAGACTATACTGTTTTGAATTGATAATAAATCATTTTGAGAGTACATATATTTTTTCTTACTATATAGTCGAATATCGATCAAAATTCAAACCAATACAAAACAAAAAGCAAATATATGCAATTGAAAAAGTTATTGTTGAATTAATCTTTAACTTTTAACCTTTTCGTAGTAATTTTTATTTATTTAATTATCTATTTATCTAAAAAGAAAAAAAAGAAGATCTAAAACCTCGTACAGAATGTTTTAAAAAAAATTCTTTAATATTATGTACAAATTTACTTTGTATGATCAACCCTATGATTTGATTTGTATGATCAACCCTACAAAAATTACACACATTTGTGTATAATACATTGCATGTCATAACTATGTATTTTGAAACACATTAAAGTTACGACGCGTTACGCGTATAGTGACAATTGTGGATAACTTTAACTTTGATTTTTCATTATTTCGCATTATTAATAATGTTTTGATTAATTTTTTGTTTGTAGTTTTAAAGGTCACTTTAGACATATATGTATTTTACATCTAGCATGGTTGAGTAAAAATAACTCACGAAAAAAACAATTGATTAGAAAAATGTATAGATTTTTCTATATTGTTTTTATTTTCGACGTACACATCCATCAGCTGACAATTTTGGTAGTGATTTTTATTTATAAATTTTATAAACAAAAATAAATTGTTTTAGTTTTGTCAAATTTATTTTAGAAAATATTTAAAAATTAATTATGAATAACATGAATGATTATGGGAAACAAACATATTTTGGGTTGCCTCTTCGGTAATTATAGCAATTATATGCAACCAAACACTTTTATTTTATATCGTCGGTATATGAAAAATGTAAATAAAATGTAATAAAATGTCAGATAGAACTGCTTCTAAAAAAAGAAATTTACATTTTTAATGTCTTCTGACATGTCCAAAAATCCGTTTTTATATTACATTCACACTATTTAAATTTATATAATTCTGACATCTGACATGCTGAATTTGGTAAAATACATATAGTCTGACACTATCTTAAGTTTTCCGTATATAGCTAAATAGCAACAATTTAGTGTGCGTAGTTTATTTACAAATGGTACAGCTATTTCAACTTTTAGTTTAGCTTTTAGTACAGGAAAAAGATACGGGTTGTAAATACTAAATACACTTTGAATACTTGTATGTATTGATAAATGTATGCGTGAAAACTATTAATAATTTACAATAGTGAAAAAATTTACTAAGATATGAAAAACGGAAATGTCTAAGACATGACATACATTTAATTAACACTAGGAACTGATTTTTTTTTATACTAATATAGGTTTGTCTAAATAAGAGAGAGAAAACGGAAAGAAAATTAGCATATTAAGGGATATTTGAAGGAAATTATAGAAATGTACCTAAAAAGATTCTTTTTAAATTTGAAGGGAATACATCTGCTGATGCAAATCTGTTTCACATTCTATAACAGTTCTCACAATGTATTAGTTTCCATAATCAGTTTTAAATGATCTAGGAATCTCCAATTTGTACAAATAACCACTTACTGCTCGCTTTGTTGAAATTGTTTTAGGGGAGGCATATAGATTTTAGTTCAATAAAGCAACAAATAACTAGCCACAAGAACCATAAAAGGGTAAAATTTCTTTAATATTTCAACGAATGTTAAAAGGAGTTAGTGTTTCTATAGTTCGATAGGATCTACTATTAGGTGTAACTCAAAAGTCGTGGGTGTAGATTTTGTCAAGTTAAACTCAAAGAAGTTTGAATTTTTTGATGTATATAAAAAATATGAGAGTTTCCATATTTAAATTTTGACAGTAAAATTCGGATAGAAAATGAAAAAAATGGTACATTGAAAGATGATTCGGTAAAAATGATCTGTCCTGGATATATAGAAATACGACTGACCATATGCTACCATATGCTCACTAAAACTACTATGTCCTCGAATATAGAACCTAGAACACTAAAGAACACTATAATTACCAATAAGAAGTTAAAGTCTGAAATATTATAGAATTACTGGAGCTCATTATAGAATCTCAGAGCTCTCTTGAACCAACGCTATTTCTATATTATAGAAATGAAATGATAAATCTATAATTTTTAAATAAAAAATCGTAATGCAAAATTAAATATAAAATATAATTGAGGAAATTTTTAACTATAAATACCTTTTTATAGTTCATTTTTTTTCTGATGCGTAGATTAGATTAATCTTGAGATTAGTTATTTTTTATTTTTGGAAATGGTAAATTAAATTGTTTTTTTTGTTTTAGATTTTATAGAGTAAATAGTTCTGCGAGTTACAAGAAGCATTGAAAATCTGTTTTCTTTTAAAATAAATTCCCCTCTTTTTCATACCAAAAGGAAGTCTTAATGTTGCAATATTGGGGTTCCCATTTTTTCTGAATCTTTGTTTCTTTTTAATTTTTTGCCCTTGTTTTTTTATAATGTACCTTTTATTTTAGTTTTTTAATTAATTATAAAATTATTAAATATTTAACTATATGTTCAATTGATAACGGTAGATAAATACATATATATATATACATGTACGAGAAAAATACTCCGTACGCCTTTCAAAAAAAAAAGAATTAGCAATTTAATAATAAAAATTAATTGTTTCACTTATCAACTAAATTACTTTATGTTTACCGTTAATGTAGTGAACAGGAAAGATGAAATAAGGCCATAATGTCATTAATTCTATACTTCAAAATGAATTAATATCATCATTTATTTTATGCCTTTAATTCACTTTTATATTTGTGAATTAAGGCCATATTATGGCTTTATTATGTGTTTTTATTTGTTTCATTGAATTTTGTTCAAGTGGTTTGAAGTTTTTTTTTCTTCAATAAGAAGTTTTTTTGTTTTTTTTAAAACAATATGTACAATTTAATAAATTATTTTAATTAGTAAACAAGTACCTAATTAATAATATTTTATGAGTAAAAATAAATTATGGCCTAAATTCATAAATGAATATTATTCTAGTTTTAAAATTCACTAATAACAAAGTAATAATTTAAAAATATGACCGTCATTCCTATGGCCTTATTTCATCGCCTTTAATAAACATTAATAACATAGTAAACAATCTACAAAAGTTTCCTCAAAAAATTGTTTTTGTAACATTGCATATTTAAGAGCTTAATTAGGGCTATTTTTAAACACCTGTAATTTATATGTTATTATATGAAATTCTAAGAAAATTTTCAAATTTATGGTTCAAGTTACAGTTCTAAACAGTTTGTATTGTCCTTTTTGGAAATGTGGGCCTTTAAAAACCGTTGGTTTAGATTCTGCTTTTACCTGAGTTTTTACCTGAGTTTTTACTACATACTGAGTTCTTACTTACTATTTTACTCAAAATTTCTGTACATATTTTAAAATAAAACAATGAAATTTTAACCATAAATAGGTTTTAGGTTTTTTAAAAAAGTTGATGTAGTTAAACAATTTTTTTCCCACTCATTATAAAGCTATACAGCCTCTTAAAAGTTTGAAAACGGCCCCATTTTCAAATGTGTATATCTCAGGTTTTACTAAAAATTGTTTCAATCTAAAATAGCCAAACGACACTACGACAGCTTTATAAATAAATATCAAAATTATATAATATTCTTCAATTTAGTATTTAAATTTAGCGTTAAGTGAAAAGCACAACTTTTGAACAGACTCAATCGGATTTTTTTTTAGATACCTGAACTTAGGCACCCCACATATTTGAAAATATGTCATCAGCTTTTTTTTATTTTGTATGGTTTCTTTAAAATTGAAAAAAATGTTTCATGATTTATCACATTTTTTTTCTATATTTAAAACTCTTTTGGAAAATGTGGGTATTTAAAAGCTTTTGATACGGTTTTAGATACACAAAACAGTATTTTTCTATTAATATAGAACATCTTCTTTTCCATTCTAAACAAATATTATAATTTATTTATAACTTGCGCCAAGTTGTTTTTTTTTAATGTTGGTAGTACATTAGCTCCGGGAGCGTGTCTTATGCCTGTATTTAATTTGCCCGTAGTATAATTTGGCTGTCCTGTAGTATAATTTCTTGCAATTTGCCTGTAGTGGCGTTTGCCTGTATTTCACTTGCCTTTATTTCATTTACCTTGAATTCATTCTAATTTAGGATAGATTTTAGAGTTGCATTCAAAAGCAGTACTATACGCTTTTTTCCAGACTATTTATATATATGTATATGTGAAAATTTGATTTAAGAGGGACTTTAGTGAATTCAAAATCAATGTTATACGCCTTTTACAAAATAATTATATAATATATTTTTGAATAATATGATATATATAGTTAAATGAAATACAGGATTGTTATCGTAACCCCATTACATTCAATAAAAATGTTCTACACATATACACATTTAAAAGTATGAGACATTATATTTTTCAATTTCAGAGATTAAACATTTAGTATTTAATTTTATTTTTATTTGTTTTACGACAGAACATTTACGGCATAGAACATTTAAAATATCTCTTTTATTTAATTTAGTTTCTTGTCATATTTAGTTTCTTATTACCTTAGGTTGATAGTTCATGTAAATATCTACTGTGAGTTATAAAGTATAAATTAAAATGAAATTTTTAAGAATTTTAACATAGAGATTCTTTAAATTAAGCGAAATTTAATTTTATGTATTCAATAAAAAAAAACCTATTTAAAAAAAATTGTATACGGCTTATGAAAACAATCATGTCTATATAGAAGTCGAACAAAATAACTTTTGTTGTAGTTTTTACTATTTTATAGTTGACTTTTTTTTTTTTTTTTTTTTTTAGTCCTTTAAATTATTATATGTAAGTACCTATGTATTTATTTTTGATTACAACGTAATTTTTATGATATTCTAAAATTGTTTTAACTTTTTGAATTCAAAAAGTTATAAAATGTTACGTTAAAAACATTTTTTTTTAAAAGACTTTGTTCACCAAAAAAAATGAATTTACACACTTTTAGTAACCAATCCCTAAAATTCAAAACTTTAGCAAAATATTAATCTATGATTATGCTGAAATCCGGTGAAAAAATCGTTCGAATGAAAAATTTCGCTAAAGATTATTCGGTTGCAAACATTTTTTTTTTTGGAGATGTCAAAGTGCATATGTTTAGTAAAATATTTTTTTGTATCTATAGTATTTTTTGATAGATATTTTTATTTACTTCTTAATTAACTTTGCTTTCGAATGATTAATTTTGGTCGAAAGGAATTTCATTCATTTTCCACTTTGATGGACTACACGAAAAAAAAAAAATTTCAAAATAAAAATGAAATTTTGTAGCGTGAATAAAATTCTGATTTCAGCCATACCATAATATGTGGAATTTTTTTGTTCATCGAAACGTTTCGACAGCCTTCAGCATAACCATATATAAAAATACTTTATGTTTTTTTGCAATATTTTCAATTGATTTGGTCAAAATCATATTTATGTATCTCAGAAACATATAAAACTTCGTATATATATGTATATATATATATACAAATAAAAATTCATTCACCAAAATGTTGTTGCATACTGTATTGAATTAAATGAAAATATATCATCAGTATTGTTTAAAAAAATGCATAAAAAATAAAAGACAAAACAATTTTAAATTCATATTTATAACTCACATTACGTAAAACACTCACAGGTTTGCGACTCGATGGGAATTTTATTTAAAATATTAAAATTTAGTTAACTTTATGAAATAAATTTCAGAAATCATGGAAAAGTTCTTTTTGCCTTAAAACTTGCCAAAGTTTTTGTGGTCGAAAGGTGCTAGCAAAAATAATATAAACCATATAAATATGTAAATGCAATTTAAATGAAAAAATCACAAATTTCAAGTTTTCTTTCAAAATGATAAACCTCAAAAGCTTTATTTAATGCTTAAGAGCTTTATTTTTAATTCGTTACATTTTCGTTTTTTTTTTGTTAATTCCTCTAGTTGTTTTCTATTTACTATTTATAAATAAATTTATTTATATACGGTTGAATGTTTATACATGTGTAGATTTAGGGAAAAGAAGTTTGTTCAAAGTTTTGTAAACAAATATGACGTATAATTATGTATATATTGTGTATATAATCGAGACTCACATCAATTATCAAGTTATGAACTAGTAAAAGCAGAGAGTAAAAGCTTAATAAGGGGCTAGCTTTTAACAAATTTACAAGTAGCCTTATGTAAAAAAAAATAAGGGGCCAACTATAAATCTTGAAATAACACAAAAACCATTTACTTTATTCAATTTGGTCCAAAGAGAAAATTAAAGTAGCATCTTTTTTAAATAATTCATTAAAGAAAAAATATTTTAAAATATAATGTTTTCATTCATAAATATGCATTTAACAAATTGTTTTCCTTTAAATTTTTTATTATAAAAGGTTCTTAAGATAAATTGCCTCAATATCTCAATAGTATACGTCGAGTTTTTTTTTTTATCTTATTTAATTCCAATTTTATCGATATAAAACTAAATTATGGTTGAAAAATTAATTAAGGCCTCATAACTTCTAAAGCAGTGAAAATAGGCCTCCTCCCCCTGTCCCCTTCCATACAATTTTTTTGTTCGTATTGACCTGCCCGATTACCCATTTCAAGAAAGACCATCGATGAGTCGGTCGGAAACACACTGTATAATATATTATGTAGGTACATAAATATGTATATATAAAATGTTATAATATGAATTAAGTAAAATAATAACAAAAATAAATTTATTAAATGGAACAAAGAATAAAAAACAAAAAAAAAACTTATAAATGTCAGTTACCACTTTATTATAATAAAAAAAAAGTAAAAAAAGTAAAAAAAAATGAATGTCTCTTTATTAACCTTTTTTTTTTGTTCTTTAATTTTATTTGAATTTTTCTGATAAAACCATTAAATGACTTCATTTAATCATTCTAAAAAAAAAACAAAAAAAAAAACATTAATAATTTTTATAAAGATATATCTATTGCATTTATATAGTTAATAGTATATATATATATAAATATATACTTGTAATTGCTATATAATATATTTATATATACATTTACACAATATATATATATATTTATTCTTCGTTATATATATATATATATATATATATATATTTTTTACAATATAATTCTTGTTGAGTAAATAATAAAAGAGTTAAAAATTATTTATACACGTACAAATTATACATTCGTTTATTTATATTCGTTTATATATATATATATATATATATATATATATATATATATATATATAAATACAACAGCAGATTAATATAGTATACAGAATTTATATAAGCCTATTTTTATATTGCATAACAGTCGAATCCGCTTATAAAAAACTGCATTTGGACCGTAAAAAAGTTTTAAAGCGAGTTTTCCCTATAAATACATTAAAAAGAAATTTCTTTTTTCTAATATCCGGGGTTCGCTTATAAGAAACCTTTTGTTCTTATATTTGCATTATATTATTATATTTGCAAGATAAAAAGATTTTTTCTTTAAAGAGAAGTAAAGAAAAAACCTTCGAGTCCATTTTTTAAAAACCTTTTTTCATTTATGTATTTGGTTTTGTAAATTGCAATTTTTAAATCGATCGCAAGATAAATACATACGTATGTAAACAATATATATCCATACCAACAAAATGCCAATTTAAAATTAAAAAATATTTACATGTAAATACATATTTTTACGTATTTTTGGCACATTTCAATGAAGTTTATATTTATTATGATAATATAGGTATATGCATGCTTACAGACATATAATAAAACCATAAAAAAGTATGCATACACCCAGTAGACATTTTCGTAACTGGTTACTTAAAATATAATTAGTTATAGAACTAATGCATCATTTGAAATTGTTATATATTTTTTGTCAATTAAGAACTAGTTCATTTTAGATTACATTTCTTAAAAAGATAATGGGTTACGAATTGATTACCTACTAGATTACATACCACAGTAAAAAAAACTAGTTCCTTGCACGATTACATTTTTGCAAAAGTGATGCAGAAGATAATGCGTTGGTTGCAGAATGCAGAAAGTAATATTAGGTAATTTTATTGTTTTCTTAAAATTCGCGGATAATAAAGTTATCAATTAGTTTTTTTAATTACTAAAAAACAATGAATATTACTGTTTAATATTATATAGTATATAAATATTAATATTACATAACTGTTCTTTTCTAATATAATAATAAATAAAAGTAAATAATAAATAAGCATATATTTTTTCAATATTTGTTACCTATTATTCATTATCTAACTCATTACCAGCAACTAGTTCAGTAACTAGTTTTACCTAGTTTGTGTAAAATGTAATGCTGGTTTTACATTACGGTCATCCCAAATGTAATGGGTTACTTGTTACCATATAACTATAGTTCTACAACTAGTTCGGAATTACTTAAATTTCCTACAGGGTATACCATATCATAAATATTACATACATACATACAAGTACACACCGTAATTATTATTATGAATACTTTCTTTATTATTATGAAGATTTCTTATAAAAGGGGGGTTTATTTTTTTTTTTTTTTTGAACAAAAGTGTATAATTAAATCGAAGTTGTAGTTTTGTATAAGAGGTTTTTTTCTTGAAAGCGGGTTTCTTATAAAAGGGTAAATTTGTATTACGAAAAATTAAAAAAAAAAAAAAGGGGGGCCTCGGTGGCCTAGTGGGTAATAGCGTATAAAAGGGAGTGTGGGTTCGAATCCCACACACGTCGTAAGAGGTATTCCCTCTTACGATATTTACAGCCACGCCTCAACAGGAAAGGCTGTGTAATTTTCTGTGCACAGAAATGTAGAGAAATGCATTAAAAAAAAAAAAACAATGGGTTAAAATATTTATTTCTTATATAAGCGAGTTTTTCTATTAAGAGAGTATCTTATAAGCGGGTTTGACTATATGAAAATTTATGAGATTTCTTTTTTCCTTAAAATAAATATCTAGGCTCAATTATTTTGAGTATTTTATATATATATATATCTATATGTATATGTATATATTTATACGTATCTCTCTTAGTACATATATATATGTATATATACATATACATATACATATATATACATATACATATATATACATATACATATATATACATATACATATATATACATATATATAGAGTACTAATTTTTGCTAAGAAATATTTTATTTATTTTAATATTGATAAATTTACAATTCACTGTATACATATATGTATGTATAGTTATTTTCACCTATTGCAATGCAATATACATGTATAGAATTTTGTTTTATTTTTTATTATTTATTTATTTATTTTTTTCTTTCATTTTGATATTTTATGTATTGCTCAATTATGTTATTCATTTTTTTTTTTTTGATCTTTTTCAATTCCACAGCATTATAGGATTCACATTGTTATCATATAATTTATTTTATATAAAGATAGAGGTTTATATTTTTGTTTTGTTAATTTTGTTTTTAGATTCTTAAATATTTGATATGAGATCAAAAAAAAAAAGGTTAAAAAAAATCATAATATATTAAATAATTAAAATTTTAAAATTTAAATATTGAGATTTCTATATTAAACATATTAAAATATAGTTTATGGGGCCTCGGTGGCCTAGTTGGTAAGAGCGTATAAAATATGCTGTAAGCACCGAGGGAGTGTGGGTTCGAATCCTACACACGTTGTAAGAGTTATTCCCCTTTACGACATTTACAGCTATACGCCTGAACAGGAAAGGCTGTGTAATTTCCTGTCCACATTTATGTGGCAGAGAAATGCGCAGAAAAAAAATGTTGTTTATATTATATAAAGAGTTTTCGTTAGGGGTTCGTTGCGTTCAAGGGTTAAAGGGAAATTTGTTAATGTAATGTAAATATTCTTCCTTTATATATTTATGTATACCTTTTTTTACTTTAAGACATGTTTACTTTAACTGAAGACATTTTTACTTTAAATGAAAAGATTTTTACTTTAAATGAATACATTTCTAATAAAAGTTAATACATGACATACATGTTAATAAAAATACATACATGACAAAACACTATTAATACTTTGATAGTCAACATTAAAAATATCGTAGATAATTTCATTGTTGTAAGATGTGGGTCAAGAGTGGAATAGAAGTGAAGAACTGGAAGATGATTCCGTTACGATAAGTAGTGTTAGTAAAAAGATTACCTGCATAATCAGCACTATCATATGCTTGCGAAAATGCAAGATGTAATCACTTGTTATTACTATTACTATTACTATTATAACCACTTATCATAACTAATAATTTGCTGTAAGTCGTTACCACAGAATTCACTAATTAAATTAAAGTCAACTTCGTTCTGAAAATTAAATGGTAATAACAAATTATCGGTATGATTTACAATAAAGAAAAAAGAGAAGGACGTTTAAAATCGCCAAAAAAAAATGAGTCATCATCAGGCATATCGGAAATAATATTGTGATATACACTATAAAATTCAGAATATGAGGAATTGTCAGAGTTCGGAGGGAAATAAACAATACCTACGTATAAATTATTCCTGCCTAAGTTTATTTTAATAAATTGATGATCGAGAAAGATTGATATAGACTAGTAAATAATGGTACACTAGATAAATAATTATTAATGGTAAGTAGCACGCAATGGTAAGTACCTCTTCGTGAACAATTCACAGATCGTTAATCACGATCTTTTCTGTAAATGGAGCAAATTTCATCAAAAATTTTCATCGTTTTTAAGCACGAATCATTAAGCCATGTTTCAGTAATAGCAAGTACACTGAAATTGCATGACTTAGCATCAACATAAAGTTTATTAAGCTTGCCTCTCATACCACTACAAAGTTGTGGTAAAATATTTTAATGTTATTTAAATTGTTAGTGGTATGTGTGGTTCTTTTAATAGGAATATTAATAATAAAATAATTTCGAGGCGCTTTGGAAAAAAAAACTTATTATAACTTTTATGAGATGAAATCAAGTGCCTATAGTAGTTACTATCACAATGGTTGCTTTTTTCTTAAGTATAACATACATAAATATCAGATACATAAATATATCAGATCCAAATACATATATAAATTCATTATGTAAATTAAATGTATATATATTAAATACTATTTATATAGCATAAATAAACCGAAGGAAAGATTCTTCACTTAAAATAAAAATATCTTTACTTACAGTAAAAAATATTTACTTAAAATAAAAAAAAAAGTCTTCAGTTAAAGTCAAAAAAAAAAATTCACTTAAAGTAAAAACGTTTTCAGTTAAAGTAAAAAAAAAGGTATAAATATAATATAGAATAAAACAGCTTTGGAATCTAATCCTCCATAATTCTAATTATCCTCCCCAAAGCCATTTTCTCAAGTAATTTTTCCCTTATCCTTTCCCACCAAACCAAACTATGTACATTATATTAATATATTAAAGGACCCTTCCTAGAGTTTGGTGGTTAAAGGGTGGATGGTTTTGGTTAGTTATAATCCAACACTAGCCAGACGAATCCCCATGCATTTCTTTTGATTGACTTTCGATGTTTTCCACTATCCCAGCTCTCGTAAAACAAAAAAAAAATAAAAAAATAATGGTGTTATAAATGGTAAAATGAAAATAAACACCATAACATACCATTTCATTTCATTTAATCATAGAGTAGTGAAGCGATGGCATACGATAATAATATTGTATAATCATGATAATAATAAAAAAAACTTTTCCGTTTCATAAAAAAAAAAAAATCAAAATACGAAAATATATAAAATAGTAAGAGAGAAAATTTTTGTACAACTTATGTTGTATTTGTAATGCACCTATACATATACCGATGTATGTACAAACGAAGAATGATAAACAAAAGAAAAATGAGAGAATGCGATTAATAAAAAAAAGAAGAAGAATAGAAAATAAAAATAAAATATAAAAACATTTGATATACGACTTCTCGTTCTTTTTAAATTCTTTTTTCTTGTTTTTTTTTTCTGTCTTTTTACCTTCATTATGTTGAAATAATTTATAGGAATTCATAACGTGTTTTGTTTTTTTTATCTGCCATGTATAGTATATATGTATATATTTATATCAGTAATATAAATGCATTTATACATAATTGTGTCCACAATATTTACTTAGCAAGAAGAAGTACATTAATTGATGCTCATATACAATCGTATAAAAAAAAAAAAAATGCTTAGAACAGAAAACTCCTAAATTCATTACCTTATTTTTCAATATATAGATAGTTTTTTTTTTAACGAAAATAGAAAATAATATACATATATAATATATATATATTAATAAACGCATGTGTATATATTTGTATAAAAAAGCCAATAAAAAGCCAATATGATTTTTTTTACTATTATAGACATTTATAACAATAACAAAACTTTATAATTTATTCTATAGCTTCCTTGGTTCATTACAAAAAAATATTGTAAAAAATAGAAAACCTTTCAAGTAAAAACTTATTCAAAATCTTATATTTATAAACTATATATGAATGAACAGATTTTCTATATTAATTATTTATGATAAGTGTTTTTTGAATGTTTTTCATTAAATTTTCTTAGTCTTATAAAATAATGTCTGGAATGCATAAAATTGAGCTTAAACTCAAATTTAACTTTTTTAAACCAAAACTATAAGTACTCTTGAACTGGTATTTTTTTTTTTTTTTGAAAAAGGAAGATTTGAGTTTAAGCTTTAGTTTTTTTTTGCGTACGACCCAATATTATCTAACCAATATAGGGGAGTTGAATGCATAAAACTAAGCTTAAACTCAAATCTCACCTTTACATACAAAATCTACATTTGAACTCGTATTTTTTTTTGAAAAAGTAAGTTTTGAAACTTAATGAGTCAAATGCATAAAACTAAGCTTGAACTTCAATTTCACTTTTTTAAATAAAATCTACGAGTTCATCAGGTGTAGATTTTATTCGAAAGAGTGAAATTTGAGTTTAAGCTCAGTTTTATGCATTCGATCCAATGTCAAAAGCTTGTCCAAAACTAACTTTAATCTGAGAATATCGCATTAATTAAAATGAGTTCTAAAAAGTATTAAAAAGTAATTAAAGTATGATTCATAAGTGTGGCTAAGCACATATTTAAGTTGACTTGGTCATCTAAGATCAGTTGGTAACAATGTTCTAAACATCATACTATATATATTTTATAATTAATAATTACACATATATACAAAGTACAGACATAACTTTAACTCAACATATCTTATCTTATCACTATGAGAAGATATGAGAATTCCCATCTCACTCTCTCACAAAAAGTATCATAATGTAACTATGATGAGTACATCTAATTATTAGTCATGTAAATTAGTTCTTCTTATTTTGAGCACCGTCTTATGAAGACATATGATAATAAATATAAGCAACCTTAAAAATCAAAATAAAGTGTAAACCAGCGCATTGTTTAACATTAAAAATTATAAAGAGTTCTGACATATTTTTTATATATGTTTGTTGGGATATTTACGATATATACTTACGATATGTCATTAGCGCATTTTCAAAACGCGAAAACTTAAGTTAAATTAACTTTCCCGTTTTGTTTTGCGTTTCTGTGTTTTACCCGTTTGAAATGAATCAGTTATATGAATTTTTAGTACATTTTAACTTTTCCGTTTTTTTTTTGCGTTGTTTTTATTTCTGCATTTCACGTCTGTTTGAATTAAGCTTAAGTATATTTGTACTCTTATGCTTAATTGAACTGAACATCCTATATTATATATTGTCACTGATTTATTTTCTTTTCTGATGCACATCCTATATTTTCATCACTCTATTATAATCGATTAGTTAGATTGCAGATTCGATGAACAATGACTGCATGATGACTGTGCAAACTTAAACTTCATATAAAAAATGTATAGTGAAGACACTGAAGACGTATTATGATTTTATTCTTTATTGTACAACGAGAAGCTGTATACACAGAGGTGATTCTCTAAGGGTCTTGAATATTTATAGAGTGTGTTTGGAGGGATCCAAAACAACAAAAAATTGTTCTACAGGGGTAGCGTGATATATTTTTATTAGTGTTTTCGAGATAATAAGGTTCAAAGTTTTTTTTTCTTAGTTCTTATTTATTTTATTTATATCTCAAAAACTATGTAACGTAACTATAACTTCTATAACGTAACGTAACTATATCTCTATAGCTTTCCAAAAAAAATGTATTTCAACATGGTATTAAGGTAAAAACTCTTAAACATGGTATTAAGGTATCATTTGCTTGAATGCAACTCTTTAACATTGTCTAAATCGAATTTTCTATTTTTTATGATATTTGAAATAATTGAGGAAGAAAATGTGGTTAACTTTCAACTAAAATAACAATTTTTTCTGATATTGAAATACTTATATTTTTTACTAACTCGAAAACTAATGGAAATAGATCCTTTCCCCCTGCAGCAAAATTTTTTGTGGGTTTGATCCCCCAAACACACCCTATTAATATTCAAGACCATAAGAAAATCAACCTGTATAATAGTAAAAAGAGATTTTTTTTTTTTTTTTAGTTAAAAGCTTGTAAAAAATGAAAAATGATAAAAAATGTAAAAGATATTAAGCTGTAATTTTCAAAAAAAAAAATACATTATATCCTTAACCAAATTTTCATAATCCTTGAAATTCTGAACAATTGAGTGAAAATAAAAGGGGAGGGAAAAGGCATTGCAAGAAAGGCGGATGATTTTGGAAACTTTCGAACGAGCCCAAAAGCAAACAGCATATATCTTTAAAACTAATAAAGATAGAATCTTTAAAATTGGTACAAGGGTGTTAAATTGTGCAATGTTTCCTCTATATTCCGGAAATTTGACATGAATTGGAGTGACGGTTCGGATAGCTGACACACACGCCTCCCAAGGGCTTCATCACAAGTATATCTTCGAAATTAAATAAGGAATAGAAACTTGAAATTTTGTACAAGGTTTGTAAAAGCGTTTATGTTATATATCTAAAACAACTTTAATTTAATTTGGATTTTTAATTTAATTTGATTTTTTTAATAAATTATATCGGCTCCGCGAACTAACGCCCAAAAAAGAAAATGAAATAAAAAAGCAAAAATTTCGAATGGTTATGTAAAATTTTGAGGCGTTATTTCAATTTTATTTTGGGGTGTTATTTCAATTTTATTTTGTGGTGTTATTTCACAATGAAATAAAGTCTCAAATTAATGAACAATTCAGGTGTTAATTCATTTTTGTTTTGGGGCTTTATTTCACTTCTGTTGGGCTTTATTACATTTTTGTTTTTGGGTATTAATTCATTATGTAATAAGATCCTAAATTTGGCTTTTATATTTTTTTTTTTGGGAGGCTTTAATTCGCAGAACCGGTTACATTGACTTACTGTTACATATATTTGTTTATTTTTTAAATTATTTACATGTTAAATATTGTTTCAAAGTTGTCCCAAACTAAAAAAAAGAAAAATGATAGAAACATTTGCATTTTTGATTTTGATTTAATACAAGGAATTTTTAAAGTTTCTAATTTTCCAGAATTTTAAAACATTTAAAAATAACTTTCAAAAAAAAAAAATTAATTAAAAAGTATAATTAAAAAAAAAATTTGTATATATATGAACATTAAAATTTAAAATATGTATATATATACAATTATATTTTTTTCAATATATGTACCTACTATATAATTTCCTGTCATGGAAATCTTATTGTATACTTATGTATTTATTACTTTAAATTTATTGTTAGGAATAAAATACGTGAATTGAATTATTAAAGAAAATTAAACAAAAAAAAAACATATGTATATGTACATATGTACATTATGTATATATGTATGTATGGTTACTATTTTTTTATTGTTTCATTAAAATATATACATATACATATACGTTCGTATTTTTTTTTTTTTTTGTAAATAATTACATTTTTATTGTGTTTTTGTATTTAAAAAAAAAAAAAAAGTTTCTTTTTGCTTCTACTTTAAATTCTAATTTATTTTTTAATATAATTTAACTTACAAAACAATTTGCGTCATTCTTAAAGATGTACTGTGTTCATATTCTGTAATGTTATTACCAGAATCAATTAACATTAAAATGTATGTTGGGAGAAGAAAAAAAAAATAAAAATTAAAGAAAATATTTTAATTTTATCCTTTTGAAATTTTAAACAATTTTTCAATTGTATCAAAATCCAATCATGAAATTTTGTAATTAAACTGAGTTAACCCATCATTATATAATCACTATAAGTTCTAGATCGGTAATGCATTTTTAAACCTATATCCTATATATAAAAATGAGTTAAAGGAGGCTATATATGTCTACAATGATAAAGTTTTAACAGAAGAAGTTTTTAAATTGATTTAAATCCAATATCCATACAAGTTAATCCTAAATTTTGGAAAAAGAAACTGTTTAAATAATTTCATTTTTTTTTTTGCAAGATTAAACCTGATATCATAATGAAAATTATTATTTAGGTATAAATTATAAAGGTGAATATCAAATGACTTAGACGAGAAACTTTCAAAAATAAATATTTGATTTTTTTTTCAAATTTTTCGATATAAAACAAATTAAAGTTATTGAATTTAATAGGTTGAAAGAAAATATTCTATTTAAATTAAATACAATTAAACATTTTAAAAATTTTAAAAGTAATTTTTTATACAAAAAGAAAAAAAAAAAATTAAAAAATACCAAATTATTAGAAAAATCGGATTTAATTATAATGGTATTCAAGTAAGCCAAGATTTTTATTTCTATTTTTATTATTATGGCGAAATTTTTTTTTTTAATGCATTTCTCTGCCACATAAATGTGGACAGGAAATTACACAGCAAAATATTTTCAATATTAGAATTAAAATTAAATCATCAAAAAAAAATCATTTGGTGTAGTTTCAAAAGTGGTTCAACAGCAAGGCATACGATTTAGGAACTTCTATTTTTTTCTTCTTCGTCAGAACATTCTAATAATTTTTTCAAAATCTAAATCTTTTGGATAGATTTTTCTCATTGGATTTTTCTTCAAAATTCATAAATTGCATCTGCAATCAAATTCATTTTTTTTTGTAATAGTTTTTGTTCTGGGTTTATTAGTTTCAATAATTTTTTTTTTTTTTGAATATATTTGATTGAGCAAATTCTTCTTCAAACGTTTTCATGTTTGTTTTAAGTGTTTGTCATCTCATTTTAAAGCTATCACAAATATCATCATAAACATTATCCTTGAAAAATTTGTGAGAAATTTCAATTTGTTTCGGTTTTGCTTAAATTAATTCTTTTTTCTTTTTTTTTTTCAAAATCTTCTTCTATAGCTTAAATTTCTCTGCAAAAATCAACAATTAAGATTCATATACATACATATACTTAATCATTTAGCATATCTACTGATCAGACATTAGCGAATAACAAAATCCAATTAATTATTGTAAACTTAAATTTAATATATTACAACAATTTTGCAAATGTTCTAAAAATGCTTGTGAAAAATAATATTAAGTTTTTTATTTACTTATAGGTACATAATATTATGTTGCATCCAAAACCTATATCTATTTTTTAGAGACAATTCTTTTTTTGTGTTGGTTTTTTTTCTTAATGCGTTTTTTAAATTGCAAATTCAATTTTTTTTTTTGTAAAGGTTTTCCTAACCTGATATTTACATAATGAAAATTATTATGTATAGGTAAATTATTATTAAGAAGAATATCAAATGACTTAGACGAGAAACTTTCAAAATAAAAATATTCGAATTTTTTTTTAAGAAATTTTCCGATATAAAATAAAATGAAAGTAATTGAAATAATAAAATTGGAACATGTAGAAAAGGGTAGGAAAATTTCAAAATAATTAAATATAGTTTTCTAATGAATTCCGTTTTTAATGGTTTCGACGAGAAAATGGTGTTTCAAAGTTGTATAAATATTTTTTAAAAATAAAAAAAAAACCACTATAACATTTAAAATATTATTTAAGTTTTTTGTTTTGTTTAATCAGTTTTTAATATTTAAAATTTTTCTTGTTATCTTTTAGAAATTACATTTTAAATTAAAAATTTCGTATAACTGCGTGTATTTTGTATATTTTTCATAAAAACATGTTAATTAAATTTTATGTATAAATATCTCTAAGTTCTCAGTTTGAATTTATATTATAAAAATCTTTTTTTTTGTCATAAGTTTTACCTAAAAATATGATTTCTGTTTATAACGCGACATACCCTAAAAATTTTAAAATTAACCTTTGTCATGATTTTTTTTTTTGTTTCATTATTTCTATATCGTCTCTTATCTTTCTTAACTTTAATAGGCCAAACACCCTGTATATGTATATAGGAATAATATAAATAGAAAAAAATATACGTAGATGATAGAAATTAAAGAAATAAAAAAAAATTGATAATTCTTTATTTAAAAAAAAAAATAATTATAATAAAAAATCATATATGTATATATTTATTGAGTCTTTCACAACTCAATAATAATAAAGTGTCAAGACAACTAATACTTAAATTACGTATGTTATCACATGCGTATAATTATATTTTGTGTTGTGTGTTATATTCTAAAATTCATAAAGAAAATGAAATTTATTTTATTATATTTCTTTTGTCTTATGTTTTTCCATTTTTTTTTTTGTCAGTTTTTTTTTTTTTTTGTATTTTTTTTAGGATTTTCTTTTCTTTTCACAGCAGGATAGTAGAAAAAATAATTTAGAAACAAAAAACATGAACTTGAATAAAAAAAAAAAATAAAACTGAATATAACGATATAAACTTTTAAGGGTCAAATTAAACCGACTTCAGGGTAAATGTAATAATTATTATTTATTTTGTTATTTTAAAAACTAAGATATTACTTATAAATCCAATAATGTTGTTTTTTTTTTATCAATACGCAACTATACGCAATTGAAGACAAAAAAACGTGATTTATTAAAAATACTATATGATATATAATGTATATTGTAGTTCATATTATATAGAAAGATATTGTTTTAATGTGATAATACAACATTTTTATTATGTATACCTTAAGCCTTATTCATTATTTTCTGTTTTTTTTTTTTTTTGTTTATTAAAATATGTATACCTTTAATGTTTACTTAATGACATTTTGACAATGCCTATATCTCGAAATTATACTTTAAACTATAATAACAAGATTGTCTTAAACTATAAATATAAATATAAGGATATATTATATAAACACATACGAGGGCAGTTCGAAAAGTTTCCTGTATTTATATTAAAAAACGGTTTTTTTTTTGGATTTTATTTTTCAACATAGTTTCTTTCCAGCTCAATACACTTTCAAACGTTTTTCAAGCTATTTAATTCCGTCTGAAAAATACGATTTTTCAAGACTTTTGAAATATGCTTCAGTTTCAGCGATAACCATTTCATTTGAAATCTCTTTCTAGCAAACATTTTTTAAATTCGAAAACAAAAAGTAATCACTAAATCTGTACTGTATGATGGATGTGGAGCAATTTCGTACCATAATTTATTCATTTTTACTGATGTGTGTGATAATGCGTTGTCTTTGATAGAAAAGCATTTTTTTCTTTGCTAAATGTGGTCGTTTTTTCTTGATTTCGTCATTCAATCGATTCCATAATGCACAATAATATGTAGCATTTATTGATTTTCCTTTTTTAAGATAGTCGACAAGGTATAATATTCCATCCTTGCATCCGAGCATCCCAAAAAGAACAGTTGCCATAATCTTTCCTGCTGATTATTCTGCTTTTGCTTTCTTTGGCGCACCTTCACCAAATTCTATTCATTGTTTGGACTGATGTTTTCTTTCTGGTATATAGTAATCGACCCAAGTCTCATTAACAGTTATAAATCAATGTATGAATTTATTTAGATTACGTTGATATATTGTCAAAAGCTCGTCATAACGTGTCCAACGAATTATTTTTTGTGGCAATGTTAATAAACACGGCACCCATCTTGCTGATAGCTTTTTCATAAGGAGTTCATCATGTAAAATGCGCCCAACGCTATTTTGATATTTTTAATATGTCTACTTTTACTTGGCGATCGTTTCTCACTACATCATGTAGTTTTCTTATAATTTCAATGGATGTAACTGTTTTTGGTCTCCCATTTCTTTGTTCATCATTTACACTTGTACGGCGGCGTTTAAATTCAGCTACCCAAAAACGAATGGTTTTATATGATGGTGATGAAGTACCTAAAGTACTATCCATATCCTTTTGGATATCGGTTGCTGATAAACCATTCAAAAGAAGATAATGAATTGCAGCACAAATATGAAATGTATCCATTATCTGAAAAGAACAAAAGTTAACTGAATAGATAGCTGTTTTACAATAAACTATTTGACAGATTTGAAAATTTAAAACAGACAACATAAAAGATTGTTCTTCGAAATGGCAATCATAAAAATTTATAATATTGACAAAAAGATGCCGTTACGGGAAATTTTTCAGACTGCCCTTGTGCATACATATTTGTAGCTACAATATTTATAATATCAAAATTAAATTCAGATATACATTCCAATCATTTCAATATTTTATTCTTATTATAAGAATTCAAATATTTCTAATTACGCGATTCAATTAAATTTTAAGAATTCTTAAATATTAGATTTTTTTTTTATTATACCGCATATATTTTTCAAGAATATATTTACATATTTTTCATAGAATATTAAGTGCATATTTTTAAATTTTAACGGCCTAAAAATTCGAACCCTAATGATAAGCTCTTAAAAAATATGCTCTTAAAATTGTATTTATATAGCCTTTATTTACATAACTTAACATAATAAAATAAAAATAAAAAATCACATAGTTCATAGTTAATATTAACAAAAAAAAAAATTTAATTTAAAGCAATAAATTACGGAGGGGTGAAATAAAGTCAAATTGACTTTATTACCAAAAACAATGGAAATAATGTCGAATTAATGATTCTATCTTATTGCTAATAACAATTGTCCAAAAATAAAGTCAAATGCAAAAAAAAGGAAATAAAGTCGTCGGCTCGAAACTCTTACTATTAAATATTAAGAGTTTTAATAAAAAGCATACAACGTGCTATTTTATCCTAAAAACAACTACGTATTTGTTTTCAAACTCAAAAATGTAATGAATGTAATAAATGCAATTGTTACATTTAAAGGAATTTTATTCTATTGCAATAACAAATTGAAACTGATTTAATTTTTATTATTTAGAATTAGATATTGGGTTTTGTTAAATACACAACAACAAAAGCATAGTTGGTTGCAAAATTAGGGTTGCCTCCTTTTCCGGAATATGTATATGTTTTTTTTTTTTACCTTTTAGTTCATGCTGAAAAAGAATTTTTTAAAACATTTTTTTATTTATTTTATTACTTATACATATGTTGAAATTTATATTAACTATGTACTATTTATTTATCAAATTCATTTTAATTTTATTTTAATTAAAACCACTGTTTCAATATAGGATATTCGGCAGATGTGTTTTTTCTAAATTTAAATTAAAATATAAGTATTTTAAATAATGACTTTTTCATTCAAGTCTTTTACCATATTTTCAAATATTGCCATTACAAAAAATCAATAGACTTCTTTGAACATTGTGTAACTATAATATTTATAACCAAAAGATGGATCTTTAAGTGTGTTAATACCACCGAATAAAGGGGCCAAATTGTTTTTGTAACCATCTGAAAATCCTGAAATCCTTCCTAATTCCGAATCTGGCATGTACACATATTCTTCTCTTATATAAAGAAGAAAGTTTTTTGGTTTGTTTGTTCGCTTATAACTTCGGGACCATTTTCATGGAACTTATAGCTGTAGAAGTTATGTCATATTACTATGATATGATATTAATGTTTGTACATCTAATAAAAAATATAATTAAATGTTTTCAAACTTAATTTTTTCGACTTTATTTCATTTATTTTATTTTTTGAACAATTTTTTATGGAATTTAATGGAATTTTTTTGGTAATAAAATCGAATCGGCTTTATTTCGTTTTTTTGATTTCGACGTTTTTTTTCCCAATTTTTATTAGAAATAAGATAGAATGGATAATTCGACCCTATTGCCATTATTTTTGGTAATAAAATCGAATGGACTTTATTTCGTTCGACTTTATTTCACTTCCCCCAAAAATTTATAAAATATTTTCTAAAATAAAAGATTGGCGGTTAGATCTCAACAAATTTTTGTACATGCTGAAAGATTTTTCAACATCGGCTGATGTTATTGGAGCATACTTAAATGCAGATATTTCTGCTGCTGAGTATTTAGAGATATCTGCCAATTCATTGACTTTTACTTCTCAAATAGCTTTTAATATTTCTAAATCTTTATTTTATTTAACATGATATCAACAGTATTGCCAATCCAGCCTTTAGATGAAATTTATTTGTTGAGTAAAAAAAATTATAGGTTAAAAGCATCATTTTTAAGATTTTATTTTAAGTAATTTGCAATTTTTTTATATATGACTTTTAGCACAGCAATCCTAAATAGAAGAACCATATAAGAGCAGTGATTGAAATATGACTATAGCTATAAGCATTTTATTTTCATTCAATTGATAGAGAAGAGTTTCTATATGTATAAGTGCTATATGTTATAGGGCTTTAATACATTTTGTTTGTCTTATTTATTATATTGCTAAAGTGATATTTGAACGTAAGTCTTAAACTTAGAAATATGACTAAATATTTTACCATTTCTACCCAAGATTATTGGTTTTGTATTTATGGTTAAAATGTTTTGAGTGAGTGGTTTATAGCAGTTTTTCCGTTTGCGAGTAAAGTATAAGACCCTTATTTTTTCAACAATTTTGCGGTGATTTGTCATTTCGTGTAATATTCATATAAATTATAAAAGGCATCTTTTTTTTTTTTTTTTACGAGGGACGGTGGAAAACATCAAAAGTCATTCAAAGGAACTGCACGAGGTTCCTCCGAGTAATGTTGCACTCTAACCAACCAAAACCACTTCATTTAAAACCAAACTTTAGGATGGGTCCTTTAATACATAATAATATAATGTATAGCTTGGTTTTGGGGAAAAGGATGAGGGAATGATTTCTTGGGAAATTGGATTTAGGATAATTGGAATTATGGAAGATGAAAGCAAAAATTTGGATAGTTATTTTGAAGAAGGATGTTAATGCTCTTCTTGAATTTCGTTATATTATACACAAATGAATTATCAACTTTTCTGAACACATGTGCAGACATAAGGTTCCATAAATGCGACGTGTGAATGACAAATGAATTTTCGAATGCTGTATTGCGGCACCTTGACAGTTCTACAGTGTATGGGTGGGCATCTGTTCCACTCCTAGTTTCTCGTTGGAAAACTTTGAGTTGAGGCATCAATTGTTTTATTTCTTTGCAACAGATGTTCACCCCTACAAGGTATCTATAAAGAATTAATGACTCGACAGTACGGCGATGGCAAAGTGGAGTGAGCGTTGAGATAACACTGGGGTTTCCAATAAGGCGAATAGCTCTGTTTTGCACTTTGTCGAGATAACCCAGCGCTGTTTGGGAGCTCCAGCTCAAATATGTGCGTTATATTCCATTTTCGGTCTAATGTACATTTTATAGATGTTGAGAAGTTCTTTTAGCTCATTTTCTATTTCTACAACATAATTACCTGCTGCTAAGATATTTTTTTAAATTAAATCACATAGGTAGTGCAAGTAGACAAAAAAAAAATCAAAATTTATTCTTACAATGCATATATATATATATATTGTAAATAAGTAATAAACATTAATAATTTTCAACTGATACACAAACTAAAAAACAACATTATCATGCAACGGAAATGTTGTATTTATACATTTTACTTTAAATTTATGATCTATACCGTATAAAAGACACACGTATACACATCTCTGATTATCATCACTATTTCTTTTTTTTTATCTGTTTTGTTTTTGTAGAGACATACAAGACCTAATAATATTTTTTTGAATATAAACTATGCACATATATGTATATATATATATATATAGTATACATTTTTATATATACATACTAAAATGTTAAAATATGAAGAGAGACATTCAATTTTTAACCTTTCTGTGAATGCGAATCATCCACAAGATAAACTCTTCAATTTTAATGATTTTATTATATGGATTTTTAATTTTTTTGTTTTCTTTTTTCCTCCAACCAATTTTTTCATTAACTCCCTCTCATTTTTTCTTTATAATTTTTTTTTTGTGATACCTTTTGGATTATTCTATTATCTGTTTATATTCATTCTCATTTTGTTCTCAGAAAAGAAAAAAAAAAAACAAAAACAAAAAAAAAATTAAAAAAAGACAACAAAAAATCAAAACAAAACTAAAAAAAAAAAATAAGAAACGGAATGAGATTTTATATCCCAAAAAACCTGAACCTAAGAAAGATGTCTGTAAATTAAATTCAGAAAATATTGAAAAAAAAAAAATTAAATAAAAAAGAGTCTTAAGATCATTGCCGGCCTTTGTATCCCATGAAGTATATTGAGATTTTTTACTTTGTTATATATATATGTTTTTTTTCCTTAATTTTTATTTCTTACTAAGTAATTTATTATTTTTTTGATGTTTTTATTTGGTTAAGAGGTTTCCCTTTTTTACATGTCTAGATTTAATTTATTTTAATTAAAAAAAAAAAAAAATTCATATATATATATATATTCTTCTTTTTCAATTCTTGTATTTTTATTATTGTCACTTATATTTAAAAAAAAATACAAAAAAAAAAGAAAAAATACGTATAAAATGTTGCATTTTGTACATATATATATGTCTATATATCTTTCCGAACAAGCATATATATATTTATTAATATCTATAGATATGAAATTAAAAAAAAATATTTTAATTAACTTTGTGATGTCCGTCCATATAACTGTCTATCTGTTTATAAAACATCTATGTACCGTTAAAATTAGACTTCATTTATCTGACTCATGGCGTAGTGATTAAGTCGCCAGTCTTTCAATCGGAGGATCTTGGGTTCAAACCTCGGTCATGTCATATAAATAAAAAAAATATGCCAGTAAGAATCTGACACTATACCAAAGGAAAATTATTGGTGTCTTTGCAAGATTCCCACCTCCCTTAGGAAGATAAGAAAAATAAAAGAATGAAATTTTTGGAACCATATTTATAAAGATCTTACTAAAATTATATGTTTTTTAAAAGAACCACATTGACTGCTCAAGTAATTTGAATGTATATATATATGTATATATGTGATATGTATATATGTTTTTGTTTCCCTCCCCCGCTTCTTATATAAGGGGCATGAATGCCCTATGACCGCTCATTTTTTATTCATATTTGACTAAGCTTCAGTTTCTTTAATCATAAGTTTCACTAAGACATTAATTATACTCGATGTCGGCTGTAGATATATACATACATATATATTGTACAAGACTATATGAGACGTAAATATATTTTACTTTATTTCTGCGCCCCATCTATTATCTAGTACACGAATTATTTTTTTTTTATTATATATTATACACGTGTAAACGACTTTTATGAATATATGGCTTATGAATTTATTTTAATATTGAAGAAATTTTATACCTATATATTGATTTTTTTTTTTTTTTCAGAAAAAAAAATTTTATTATGAAAATAATAACAATTTTAAATATTTATGCAAAAATTTATTATTCAATATTTTATACCTATACTATACTTTTATAAATGTTTATAAAATGTGCACAGTGCATAAACTGTAAAATGTGCACTTATAATATTTTATATAATGCCTTGTTTATTTTTCATTCGTTATTATAATTTCAATTATTTCGTATATACAAACATATATACATACATATATAACAAAATAAAATTGAGTCATTATTACTATATAATATATAGATCTTATTTCGATGTAAATTCCTTTTGATTTTCTTGTGTGTACATATATGTATACTAAAAATTTGATATATATAAAATATTATACATATATATACATATATATTATAGAATATTATTTACATTTTTTGTTATACTTATAAGTAACAAACGACAATCATAATATCCTCTTACACCTCTATGTCACATCAATTATTTCGTTCATTTGATAATAGTCAATAATGGATTATTAATAAAGGATGAGCTATATACATGGGTGTGCGCAAAAACACCCAAAACCAAATCGCCCAAAAAATTGAAAATGAAAAATAACACAAAAAAAAACTATCAACATTTTTTGGACTATTTTTCATTTATTTTTGGGCAATTTTGTATTATGAATTTTTGGGCGATTTTTCATTTTTCATGAAGCCTAGTCACTGTTAGCCAAATAGTAATAATGGGCCTTATGATTGAAAACGTAAGGAAAACGTAATTACTACCGAAATGTCAAATTAACTATTATCGTATGATTGAAAACGTACGGAAAACGTTTTATCTAATTTATTTGTATGATTGAAAACGTACGGCGTTAGTTTGTTGTGTATAAGCGAAACGCGTGGATATGTTCACGTTTTAAAAAAATTAAAAAAACACTTATGTAAGTTTTCTATTTATTTAAATCTTTTAAGAAAACCAAATTAAAAATTTAATTTTTTTAATTTAAGTTTTCTAATTTTTAACCTTTTTGGATTACGAGAAAAATAACAAAACAGGACAAATACGCTGAATTGGTACGAAAGGTAAAAGAAAATAATTTGGTAGGAAATGTTACTTCTAACCCTTTAAATGAAACTTCTTTTTGGAAAAAATTATTCACGTTTTAAAATCAATTGCAAATGAAAAAACATGTTTATTATACATTTTTTACCTTAAAATCAACAAAATATAAATATTTTATTAAAACTTTTTATTAAAAAAAAAATTATTTTTTTTTTAATTGTAAGTTTCTAAAATTTTAAATTTTATAAAAAAATTATTTTTGTTTACCTACTTTATACCTACTTGACGTTAATATTATACTAAAAATTGTTTTTGACGACTGTCATTTAATTTCGAATTAAAATTTAATCACGCGTTTTCAATCATACCAACATAGAGTGAAGGTGAATAATCTTTTTCGAGCGGCGCGTGTTCCGTGCGTTTTCAATCATAAGCCACAATAATAGGCGGATTCATGGTTTTTTTACAGTCCCACTTTCAATTCAACGTTTCCGCATCTTATTTCCTATCCTTTTTCCTATCCGTACTCCCTAGCCAATATACTGCATTAGCAGGTAAGGGTTTCATCCCATTGTATTAGTTTAAGTGGGAGGTGGCTTACGTCAGTAAGAATCTGACAATACTAAGGGCAAATTCTTATTGTCTTTGAAAGATTCCCACCTTCCTTAGAAAAGTGGTTGATCTGTTGACAAAGAAGTTGAAAGACAAAGTAAATTATACACAAAAAAGAACATAATGAATTTGAATAGTAGATAAATTTTTTGAATAGGAAAAAAAATTTTTTTTTTTATATTTGACAAACAATATTGAAAAGAATAGTTGAAAATGTCCATATGAGTATTTTATTTTAGAAACTTTTTTAAACTGAATGAGTACAGCTATAACTCATTCCGTTCAATATATGAAGCCTACGTCCCTGAATTTATAAGTACATATAAGACATTACAGACATTCAAATTGAATTTTGAATTAAAAAAATAACGAACATTCGCAACAAATAGAACTTCAATATTTTTTTGAATTGAAAGGATAGGATTAATATTTTTTATTTATATTGGACGTCCCACAAAAAGATTTTTAACTGAATGAGATAATTTTTATTTTCCTGTTACTTCATTTGGGGGCATAGGGCTTCAACTTGAAGTCTCCATTCATTTCTATTCATATCTTTTTTTGTTATTTCATTCCACAATTTCGCGTCTACTTAATTTATCCAGCACCGTTCTTTTCCATATTGTTCTGGTTCTACCTCTTGACTTGAATCCGCCTAGAGGATTCCAGTTTAGCGCCATTCTTGCTATGCATTCCTCATTTTTGCTTAGTGTAGGCCAATCCATCTCCATGGAGATTGAATATTGTTATACGAATTGAATATTGTTAGCGTGGAACCCATCTTGATATTTGCGAACTGTTCCATATGCGGCGAAATCTACCGAAAGCTGTTCTAACTTTATCGATTCTGTTTTTTATATCTTCGTTAGTGCCACCTGTAGGCGAGATGATACTCTCGATAACAGAAAATTCAATAGCTCGATCGTCTAATTTGAGTTGATCAATTTCACGGAATGATAGCTGTAAGTGGTTTAATTTAGAGTGTGCATCTTCTTGGTTGTTGAACAGAAGACATATGTCGTCTGCGAAGTTTAAGTCTTCTAGATATTTGTCATCCGCCCAATAGATGCCTCTTTAAATACTGTTGATTTCCCTCAGGATATCGTCTAATACGATAGTGAATAGTTACAGAGAGAGGGGGTATCCTTGTAAAACTAAATGAGATTTTTAGCAAAAATTAAATAATAAATTTAACATACATTTAATTTACATTTTAATATTCACGAATAGAACAGTTTCTTTTTTTTGCATAGATAAGACATTTTGTTTTATAGGTAGCTATAGTTAGATAAGTAGATCTAAATTCTGAGAGATTTTTTTTCTTTTTTTTAAATATTATTCCGGAAAAAGTTAAAAAAATTATCTTTTTGGGAAGTATGTATCCCATTAGGACAAAATAGAAGTATCCCATTAGTTTGAATATATGTAAACTTGCCATTCTATGGTTTTGTTAGAAAGAAAGCTTGTGAAAATTAATAGTTCAATAAATATAGTGGGTCCACTCCCCTGCAAAATACATGAAAACTTATTTGTGATACAGAGTAAATTTTAAATACAATATGATACATTTTAAATTAATTGTTCGAAATATTTATCAAAAAATCTTTTTGAAAATAAATCATATAGACATATGTCATAAAAGTATGTTTACCTTAGAAGTACATTTTAGAAGGTTTTTAACTCATTTTTAACACATACAATAAAATCAAATGAAGTAAAACCAAATTGCACTTTTTTTGCGCTTTATCCCAATACCACATTATTGTAATAAAGCCAAAATCATATTGTCTTAATTTTCGGCTTTATTTCATTATTTTTAAAATTTTCTTTTGAAAAAGAAATAAAGCCAAAAGTCATGTTTAAAAAAAACATGATATAAATTTTAATTCCAAATTTTCTTTTATTGTTATGAGATTTTGAATTAGAAGAGATGTGAGAGTTGGTTTCAAAATTAGGTTAATTCCCTTTTCCGAAATATTTATATTATATATCTATACGTTAGATTCTAAATAATGGGGGGGAGGGGGGATTTAAAGTTGAATTCAAACTTGTATTAACATATATCTGGAAAAAGAGAATAGCTTGATTTTGAATTCAACTTTAATATACCTTCTAATTGAAAATATCGCATGACACTTCACCTTATTATGTCTATGGGTAACTCAGAGTTGACACAGTCTATACTCTACTGCACTATTTCTCTTTTTTAATAAAATTATTTTTTTAATTAAATAATTATATACAAAATATTTTCGATCTATTTAATATTTACTTTGAATATCATTCAATTTAATATTTTTATCAAAAAAAAATCAAAAAAAATCAACTTGCATGCATGCAATAATAGCCAATGTGCATGTGTATTACAGAATTCCTTTTCAGTAAATTTATTATAAAAAAAAAACAAAAAAAAAATTTAATTAGTTTTAAAACCAAAAATCTGAATAATTGTGTAATTGTGTTTGATGTTTTAATATAAATAAATTATGAAAAAAAAAAGTATAGTCAAAATATTTTAATGGAAATTTTATTTCAAATGCCATTTTGTTTATATAAACGATTTTGATTATAATTCAAACTTGCCAACAAACATTTAAAATATTTAAATGCAAATGGAAAAACAAATAAAAATTTTAAATTTGATTTTGTTTAAATAGACACAGTGGTATTGTGCTGCATTTGTCCAATTTACAAATTCCCAAAAAACAAAATTATCACTATTCATATGCGTTAAATATTATTTTCTATAATTTAAATTATAAATTCTATATAATAGTACCGTATATTTACATACATACATATATACATATCTGTGTATATTTAAATAATATTTTATATACAGAATGTTCCATGCGTAACGAAATCCGGTCTACCATAATCTGGTTTTATCAAAATCCGGTTTTTTAAAATCCAGCCTTTTAAAATGCAAATATTTAAAATCCAGTTCTTGCTAAAAATCCGGTTTTTTTCCATTTGTTTACAATCAACTAAGGAAGATGTACTACTTAAGTATTTATTTCTTTTTTATTAAATATTTGGGTATCCCGTCAATTCCCAGAAAGAACAATTCGCAGAAAAATGTATATGCAGGTTTTTGAATTAGAAGGAATTTTACTTTTGGTTACAAAGTCTGGGTTGCCGCTTTTTCCAGAATATTTCAATATATGTATATGCAAGATTTTAAATTAGCAAAGGTTTTAAAGTTCGATACAAAATCATTTTGTTTTTCCAAAATAATTTCATTTTTCCAAAATACTTTAATATTTGTATATGTGGGATTATGAATTAGGAGGAATTTTAGAGTTGAATTGAAAATCAGGATATTCGCTTTTTACAGAATATTTATATTATATGCGAGATTCTGAATTAGCAGGGTTTTTAGAGCTCGATTTAAAAATAGGATTAAAAGCTTTTTCATATATTTCATATATGCAAATATTTATATGCATATATGTATATGTGAGATTCTAAATTAGGAGAAGTTTTACAGTTGTAAATTGCATATATACAACATTAGAAAATTTTTCAGTTAAATTTTTTTTGTTGATTTTGTTTTGTATAAATCTTATTTTTTGGATTTTCATACCCACCCCAACCTATTTAAGTAATAAAATAAAATATTTCGTTTTAAAGCGCGAGATTTTAAGATACGAAATTTTGAGAAATGAGATTTTAAAAGGCGAGATTTCGTATAGCCAACCCATGTACAACATCTGAACTTAATTTAAGAATTTTTTAAGTATTTGAAGCTGTAAAATTGCATAAATCGTACTATTTAAGAAATTTTTGGCTGTGTAATTTCTTGTTCACATTTATGTGGTAGAGAAATGCACTAAAAAAAAAAAATTTGTTACTTGAAAATTATAACAACCCTGTACCTGAAATCCGGTTACACGATTTAAATGACATACAAAATCAAATTAGAACGTCAATTTTTTTGTTTACTTTGTTGATTCGTCATTAACTTCATAAATTCAACGGTAGATTTCACTAACATTAACTAAAAATTAAATAAATCAAAAAGTAAATAAATAAAAAAAATTTTTTTCTTATCTTGTTTATAAATTTTTTAAATTAAAAAGTTGTTTTAATTTTTTTTTCAAATTTCAAAAATTATTAGAAATAGAGATTTCCTTCCAACAGAATGTTTTGTTTGTTTTTTTCAAAACATCTCATCCTATCAACTCCTACACTTTATGTAAAACTTTTTATGATACACCCTGTATAGATTGTATAATGTGGAATAATTTTTATTCACGTATATTTAAATTAATGCGATATATATAAGATTTATTTATTTATTTATGTTATTTTTATGTTATACCCCGTTCAGATATAAAATATCTGCCGATATTTTTAGAACCTTTTGCCTTAAAGGCTCTCGGTACAAGTATTAAATTATAATTGTATTTATTTATTTTATTTACATTATTTTTTTATATTTCATATTATATTATTTTTGGCCGGGGTTTGAACCCGAGACCTTTCGCCTAAAGGACCAGTGACTTACGCGCTGCATCATTAGTCAGATCAAATATATTTAAGCTTTTTCGGTATATCTATTGTAGAAACAGATTTGCATATTTTCGTCCTGCCTTTGTTTCTTTTCTTTTTAATTTAATCCTAATCATAAAATAAAGTTAAAAGAAGACGTAATATCCACAACTTTAAAAAAAAATAACGATCCAATAAATAAATCCATAGAAAAGACATACATGTATATATACATATAAAAATTATATATGTAGGTAGGTACTGAAAAGTAAATTTTATTTTCAAATTTATAGTTCTATTAACATGTTTTATCATTAAATGGAATTGAAAAAAGATTATTTAAGAATAAATAAAACTGTTTCAAAAGTCCATTAATAAACATTTCTGAAAACATTAAGTTCAATATAAATATAAAAATTTTAGTTAACTTACTATTAGAAGTTAAAAAAGTTGGATAATTCCTAACAATCTTTTTAAAAAAAATTTATGGGTGAATTTGTAAAAAAATATTGAATTGCGCAATGTAAAATCGGCTGTATAAAAATGTCCCCAAGAAAAATTTTTCATTTATCATTTATTCTCATTTTTTCATTTATCATTTATTCTGGGGACTTACATAAAAATTACAATGGAAACAAGTCCTCAAAAGTATTTTTCTAGGGCATAATGACAGTTAAATTCAGTTGGTTGTGTGGAAACTTATTTATTTAGCGGGAATTTTTAGCACTATTTGAAGAGTATAAACATCAAGGCATTTAAAATAGTGGGAGCTACCGCCCACAAATCCCCGCTAAACAAATTATTGATTCCTTGATTTTGAGTCTAACTGTAAAATCTCTTGTAATGCAGAATCTCAACTATACATACATATAAATATTCTGGAAAAGGAGAAAACATTTTCTCAAAAATGTTACATTTCTATACACGTTCCTTATTTAAATTTTAATAAAATTTTGGCCAAAACCAAAAATGAAAAAGGTTCCCAAAATTTGTTTTGATATCAAATTTGGGGACTTTTTTGCTTTATTTTCGGGGTTTTTATAAAAATTGTATTTTTATTTTTTTATAAAAATTGTATTTGTATTTTTGTAAATGGAAAAATTCCCCAAAATTTGGGACTTTTTTCATTTTTGTTTTGGGGACTTTTTTTTTGTTGTTTTGGACTACTTGCTGCCTGTAAAATCATTATTTAATAAAAAAGAACAGAAAAAATTTTCCAGTTTTATAAATTACAATTTGTAGTCCATCCAACCGGTTAATCAGAATCAAAATATAAAGCTGTATATATGTATGTATGTAATATTATATGAACTTAAAATTCTAGAACAAAATTGTAAAACTGAATCGTATAATTTTTAGGATTATAAAAAAAGATAAAAATAGAACAATTAATATTAATAAAGCAAACGGATTTTGTTTTTGTTATTATAAAACTCAAAAAATTCAAATATTTCATTATTAATATTTTTATAACATGTTTGTCATGTTTTTATAACATTTAGAAATACTACAAGGCTTTGTAAATAAATGCCTGCGTGAAGAATATGTCGCATATTCTGGCCAAAACGAATTATGAATGAAGAGCTTTAGGTAATGACAAGGCAAGAGCCGATATGGGTTCAAATAAAGAAGAAGTGGAAATGGATTGGTCACATTCTAAGGCCCCAACAACATTAGTGGCACGACAAGCGCTAAAATAGAACCCCTAAGGTAGAAGAAATGTGGGAAGTCTAAAAGTAACCCGGAGAAGAACAGTGCACAGTACAGTGCACAGAACAGTACTGAGAGAAGTAACCTATCTGGAAAAACATTGTCGGAAATAGAGAGATCAACGCAAAACAGAGATAATTGGAGGGACTATGTGGAAGCCCTATGTTCCCTATGCAAATAATAGGGGGAAAAAATGTTATAACATAATTATCAAATTTCTGTTTAAATGAAGTTCTCTGTTTAAATACATTTATTCTTTGCTTTACACGATACAGTTTCGCTTTTAAGCGTTTTTTTTTAAAGTACTAATTAAGTGTTTTAGTTGTAATCTTATCTTTCTTTTTTTAATAGTATATAGTTTTATTTTTGCGTGGTAATTGTGGTTAAGCATTCCTGCAACACAACTATATATATATATGTTTAAAAAAGAGCAGAGCTTTTTTTTAGTATTAAGAGCAGAGGTAGTTTTACAAAATGTTAATAGATAAAATGGTCAGACAAAGTTACGTGTTGAGAGAAATGCAAATAACGCCTAAGGAAATAATGCCTAATAGGTGTTATTGTCAATTCGAATGCGAAATAAAGCCTAATTTGCGAAGTTTCATTGTTAGGCCTTATTTGCCATTCGAAGTAAAAAAAAACGAAAGTGGCAGTTCCGAGTATCATAAATATTTTGTTTTTGAGATATGTATGTACAAAAAAAAAAAATTAGGGCGGATCGCCAAATTTTAAATTAGGGGAGATTTTGTTTAATTGGTAACAAAATCAGTATTTTTCCTGTTTTCAAATAATATATATGTATAATAGGTTTATACTTAATTCAGAATTATTAGCAATTTTATAGTTTGTTACAAAATCAGAATTTTTACCCTTTTCCGGAATATTTATATACATAATACATATATGTATATTTGTTTCAATTTTTGAAGATAAGATAAAAAAATCAAAAAATGTTCACGCGGTTCTTGAAATTACGCAGGTGTTTCAAATTAGGAAATTTTAAATTTCTTAAGAAAATTTATTCTACAACTGTTACATTTTTTGAAAGAAATGTGAATTAAATTATGAAGAAAAAAATATTATACCAGTAAAGCTGTATATAATGAATAATTAAAATAATGAATTCAAGTAGACTTTGTTTCCTTTATTCAAAAAAAAAAAACAATTCACTCCGCCATTGTACAGCTGGGTCACTGACCTTGTTTTATAGATATCTCGTAGGAATTAGCACCTGTTCCAAATAAATAAAATAATTAATGTCTCCACTCAAAGTTTTCCAATGAGAAACAAGGACGGCAACAGAAGTTAATTTCTACCATGTAGAGTTATCAAGATGGCGAAAAACAGCTTATGGAAATTCGTTTGTCATGCACATCGCGTTTGTGGAATCATATACCATCGCATGTATTCCCTAAAGTTGGTAATTTAATTCATATGTGTACGATTTACTTAAATTTAAGAAGAACATTAACATCTTTCTTTAAAATATCGCTCCAAATTTTTGGACATATCCTCCATAATCACAAATTTCCTAATTCCAATTTCCCCAATCATCCTTCACATCCCTACCCCCAAAACCAAACTCTAGATTTGTATTAAAGGTTTCATTGTAATTCTGGTGTCTTCATTTTGGTGTTAAAACAGGATTGTTTTGGTTGGTTAAAGTCCAACACTACCCTGAGGAAGTACATGCAGTTTCTCTAGATGACTTTCGGGTTTTCTACCAACCCTTGTAAAAAAAAAAATGTTTAATTCGAATGTGAATTCTATTAGGTTTTATTTTCTTAGGTGTTATTGCATCTCACCGTTAAGATAATACCAATGGTATTTTATTAGAAATTTATTTTTAGAATTACATCTCAATAATGTTGCACTTAATTTATGTACGTAAGATTGCAATACCACGACCAGATAATAATTTTGTATTATAAATTTATATTATATGAATTATAAGTTTTAAATTAAAATTTGTTTGAATGTAAACATTTGAATATTTGTTTTTTATATTTAAGTTATTATTTTTTTTTATTATTGATATTTTAATATTTATTTTGTTTGTTTTGGATTCATTTGTCGCCAAAATGACTGATCGGCTTTGTAATTACTATATTGTTATTCAGTCGCAGATTCTGTCTCATTTTACATGCGGTTACATTTTTAATTTTTTTTTTATTTTTCATAGAACACAATATTGTGTACAACTGTCTAAATCGTGGGATACGATAAATATCCTCCTATTTAAGTAAAGAAAAAAATAAAAAATATTTAAACTCTAACTGTAATAACCAATAACAAATACTTTAGCAACTGTTGTTTTAATTTATGCAAGTTTCAGATATAAAAAAAAACAAGTCTCGGGTTTCATTAGTTTTTTTTTTTCTTTTTTATATTAGGGTCTTGTTTTATAATTTATCCAAAAAAAAGGGATCAATTTTGTTTATTATTTTTTAATTTTAGTCCAATTTTTTTTTTATAATATTGTGCTATAATTCTAAAATTTTTCGTCTGTTAAATTAAAAGAAAAACTTGATTTTTTTTTTAACTGCGTGTCAATTACAAACAAACATTTTGCTATACATTTTTTTTTGTTTTTGCACGCTACCCAAACTCTGGGAAAGGATTCCTTTATACAAAGTCATTGTAGGTTTAGATTAGAGGAAGAGGAGGAAAATAGGATGTTAGAGAAGAGTTGGAAGGTAATTTGGAAACGAGCTTGAACAGGTTCTTTTTGAACAGCTGCAAATTGTAAGATGGACCATTTCTATCAAATCACTTTAATTATTACATATCTATTGAGATTACTTCCCTTGAACCATTATTTTCACAAAATTGTTGATTTCCCCAACACTTTATCCCTTTATTATACAGGGAATACAAAAACTTTGGAAATATTTTGTGTTGCGTGAACTGTTTTTGTAAGAATTATTTTGATTTAAGTTTATATGTAGGTTTCTTTCAATTTATGCAAAAAAATCTCGGGTTTTATTAGTTTTGATTTTCCCACCATATACACAATGTGATGAAGACATATAAATTAATTTTTCCTTTTCAGGAGTGGTGGTTAGGTTACAGTACAAGTATTAAATTATATAATTATATGATTTATTTTGCTTACAGACTAACCGGAGCTTGAACTCGAGACTACGTTTTGCCTGAACGATCGGTGACTTATGTACTACGACATTGGGCCAGATATAATATAAAGATATTTGGTTAGTTTTATTTTATGTCAGTACTTATTATATACATATATGATTTTTATTATAATTAATTGATGGATATGTGTGATATTTAGATTGAAAATCGATTGCAAGAGCAAAATCTTAACTTATATACAGTAGACAGTAAACATAGATAATATAAGTAAGCGTTAAAATGCATAAATCAGAATATTTTTAAATCTTATAATAACGTGCGCTCATTATATAAATTCTAGTTGAAAAGGTAAACGGTTTCTTAGGGAAAAGGTAAACGCATAGTTTAGGGTGGCGGCGGCACAAATAATAATGTAAAGAAATGATATGAGTCACACAGAAGAAATGAATACATGCCAAAATATAAAAAGTGTAAAAATTAGAGTAAAAATAAAAATACCTGACATTTAAAATAAAAATATTGACACCTAAAAAGCTTAAAATTATTATTATGAAGAATGATCTTACCTGAAATTTATATACTAATACATTCCAGTAAAAGGTCAAAAAATGATTTTGAAAAGACAAAAGACTATGGTAACTCCAATTTAAGTATAGATAGTAATATTTTAAACGTTTTGTGTTTTTTTTTTTTTGTAAACTAATCTATTGACTTTTTTAATTAAGACATTTTAGATTGAGGAATTTTTTTTGTATGCCCATAAAGGTATAATAAATTTGCAATTACGTTTGTGACAGCTTCAAATAGACGAGGTAAATATGGAAAAGTATATACTCACAAATTTTTTGAATTTTGACTCTATATTTAGATGAGTTCATTCTTTCGTAATCCATTTTTCGTTCGATAACTTAAAAAAAATAATGAAGCTGAACATTTCTGAAATTATATCATTTCATTTTTATGTAAATGCCAGTTTCGTTATTCAAATCGGACAATTTCTGCCAACGGGCGTTCAAATAACTGCCATACAACTTTGTTTTTTTATATAAGCATAACTCAGTGTATCATAAAGTCAAATTGGGTTAGTCTAAAGTCTGATGATTTAGATTTTAGGTATAACTATAAAAGTTATATGCTCACAATTTTACTATACTTAAAAAAGCTATAAACATCTAAAATTTTATAAAAGATGACCTAATTTTTATGGCCAACAAAAATTCAGTAAACATTTATTTGCTTCGGTGTAACGGGGCGCGAGTACCCGGTCATACAAAATCCGAAATTTTACATAAATATATCTCAGTATACTTAATTAAGTTATCTTATACAGGATATGTCCGGAACTTAAAGATCACGAAAAACGGAGATGAAAAAGAAATTCATAACAAGCAAAAAATTTACTGGAGAGGGGAGGGTCTATTTCTAACGGTTCCCAAGATAACTTCCTTCAAAGGTATTTTATTGACTTTTTAAAGAAGTAATAACATCTTTGCCCCTGTATAACATAAAACATTCGTTTAAGTGTCGGCAGCTAGCTGAAGTTATATGCTTTCACACTAATATTTCAATTTTTATTTATCTTTCATTGTTAAGAGTTACAAGGTTAAATTGAAATTATTTTCAATATACCTTTGAGTTCCGGACACCCTGTATATTGTATATAATCTTAAATTTATACTAAAAGATGATAAAATTTTATAGAAAGAGCATTTTATTACCTCCATCATTATTACCCATAGTTTATAAATATTATATGGATTATATATAGGTTTGTTTCCGTGCGAGTATCTTAGAGTTAACACAGTCAACTCTGTAAAATCATCCTCATTTTTTTTTTTTTGTATTTGATTTTTATGATAATATTGTACTAATCAATTCACAAAAATTTAATGTGGGATTAATAAAGTAGAAACAAAGTTTAGTAACTGATAGATTGTGAATATTAAAAAAAAAAAGTTTTTGTTAATTTGTTGTTTTTTTTTGTGGTCATTCTCCTTTTTTTTTCTTTTTTTTTTTTTGCATTTTATTGCTTTTACTGTGTTGATATCTTTCATGATGATGATGAAAAATGTTGATGTTGATCATATTTCTGGGTTTATTTTTTTTCTTTTTTCGTATATAACCAACAAATGCATATATTTGGTTTTTTGGTTTGGCATATAATAGTTTTTTTTATTCATAACTTAATTTTGTATATTAGTGGATATTTAATTTTTGATGATCGAAAAATAATTTAGCGAGAAAAATGAAGTTTAATATTACCTTAATTAAGTGGTTTCTCAGGTAACAAAAAACGAAAAAAAAAAAGGCTACCTTCTTAATTGTTTTTTTTTTTTTTTCCGTTTTGTTACCAAAGATTTTTTTGTTTTTTAAATATTTTATTAATTAAGATATCAAATTTCTCCTTCAAACATTGGGGGAGCAGATCGATTATAAAAATTGAACTTATTTTTTTTTGTGTGACTTAGATTTGCATATATGCGTGCATATATTATATGTACATATTTATATTTTTTATATTAATAAAAAAATTAATTAATTAAATTTTAACGCTATTGATCTAAAAAAAAAAAAAACTTAAACAAAGAAAATAATCCGTAATTTTTAAAAGTATTTAGTATTTAATATTAAATTTAAATTAAAATTTTTTTTAGAAAATTGTTAATTTAGTTTTTTTGTTGTATTTTTTTTTAATTTTTATAGTAAATTGTATTGGATTAATTGGATTACTAAGACGCAAATTATCAATTCAATATATAAAGTAATGATATATAATTAATCTTATTAACTATATAATGACACTAGAAAACATTTAGCTGTGTTCTTTTGCTTCGTCGGTTCAAGGTTCTAGATCACCCGTTTAATATGAAAATAAAAAAAATGACCAGTCAAAAACCACAATACCAAATTATTTGCACTGGGTTTTATCTAGGTTTAAAATTTTTAGTATTGCCATACGTTACAAGTGGCGCTTTTGTAGTTTTTTTTTTAAAAAACAAAAAAAAAACAATACATGTAAGTATTATTATATGCTTAAAAAAAAAAAGAAAAATCAACAAGTAAAATATGTTAAAATAAAAATTTGTCGCTTACGTGCAGCCTATGAACGAGCAAATGCATGTTGAATGCAAAATATTGGTTAATATTTCCGAAGAGTACGCAAAGTTTAACCGAAATATGTTTTGAATCCAGAGGCATGCATCCCATGTGGACATACCCTAAGAGTTAAAAAATATAATAAAAAGAAGTTTTAAGATCAAATATGCGTAGATCTGTCAGATGTACATTGCTGTTATAATCTATTGTGCGAATTTAGTCGTAAAAGTTAGAGAAGAGATTTGTAGTTATAGTTTGAAGACTGTAGTTTGAATAGAGGTGAAGGATATAAATTTTGTGGATAAAAATTGTATACGTTAAACAGTTAATTATTTCTAATAAAAAATTCTATCAACGCATGTATGATATAGGATAAAAGAAAAAAACTTGTTTATTCCTTTTTTTTCTGGACACTTCATTAATTTAAAAATTATTACAATTGTGTTAGTTAGCGGTATACAATACTGCATATTTTGTGACTGTAACGTCATTATTTTGTATTTTAATATTTTTCTATTGCGCTTTCTTTTTCATTTCAGTTCACATTTAATATTTTTGTTTTTTAACTTTTAGTCATTTTGACAAAATGATTTTGAAGCTTAAGCTTATATAATCTTATTACATATATACAATAATTATCTTTAAATAAATGTTTTTCAATCAGTTCTATGCGTGTAATGTTATAGTGTCAAATAATTTCTTTCTATAAAAATTCTCATTACATTTTCATATTCTTTTTATTACAAACATAAATGTTTAAAAGAAGTTAATTAGTTACTTACATTAATTTTTTTACATTAAAATTTATAAGTTTAAAAAAAAATCTTCCTTCACAGCTTAATCTGTATAAATAACTTTTTTTGCAGCTAATCAATGTCGAATTACTCGCACATTAACGAAAAAAAAAATGTTTAACCTATACATGATTTTACTTTAAACTTTATAATTTTTTATTTATTTTAATTTTACATAATATTTTCAGTTCGTACTCTTTAGAAATTTTTTTAATTATTTTTAAGAGTCTTGAAGGTAAATACATTAATCTCGAATTGGTCTAGTGGTTTGATCAGTACAAACCACTAAACATATTAAGGAATATCACAGGAAATGAGGATGCTGATGAGTTAGCAAGGAGGGGTTCCAGCCTAAATACTTCACTAGCGGAACAGGTAGACCCACCCCGTTAAAAGAGATATCGTTAAGAGAGATAATTTCCTCCAATTTTTGTTCTTAGCAAATCGAAGGTAAAATAAACTAGCCATATGTCGTACGACCAGGAAAATCTGACCATCCTACAATAAAAAAAGAACGAATAATCTATTGAAGCTACCTCCGCCGGAATATAGCAACAACAACAGGTGTGTTCACGGGACAATAGCCAATTGGTGAACATACGGCCAGAGTAGGTATCGCATTCAATTTATCATGCCGCAATTTTGGTGAACAGGATGAGAAAGAAACCATTATACACTTCACCTGTAAATGTCCAGTACTGGCTAGGGCCAGAAGTGTAATTGTGAGTAGCCATGAACTCAACGATCTTAGTGATCCATTGGTTAAGCAAAGTGCAGAAATGGTAAGGTTTCTGAACGTAACGAAATTGATCTAAAATAAAACCCAATAAAGCTCTATTATAAGCCTTGTGGTCATAGAAGTGGTAACAAAACGGTCCAAACCGGCTAATTGGGGTCACTACCATGAGCGTCGATGACCAGTCACCTATACCAACCAACCAAACATATTAACATTAGGCATGGTAAAAATAAATCGAAGAAACACCTCCCGACATAATTACACATCATTTAACCACAAAAACATGATGTATTATAAACATATATCGTACATCAAGTGAAAAGCTTAATACAGTATAGACCAATTTTTAGATAGTAGACATAACCTAGAACCAAAAGTAGACATAACTTTAAGTTTGATGGTAAAATCTTAAATGTTGCCAATACTAACTAAAAAGAAAAAAAAAATTAACTAAAATGAAATTAATAAAAACGTTAATATCTATAGATAATGATTCTTTCTAAAATATAAAACTACAAAATAGAAATCGAAATTTTTTATTATAATTCCCAAGAATTTGTTTATTTTTATCCTGCATAAATTTTAAGTTATTGCACCCATAAAATTCTGTTTGCATTCCTTTATATTCTTATATTCTTCATTTCGATTATTGCATTAAATATATACATATATATATATATAACTACATATAAAACATATAACTACATATAAAAAAATAACCTTTACTTTATACATGTTCATATATACATATATAAAATTTATTGATAAGTACATATATGTGTTTATTTATTTGCATATTTAATTATGCTTATCATGCAATGATTACAAAATGTTTCTTTAAAATAATTAAACAAAATGAATTATTTTGATTAAAAAATCGTAAGATTTAATTGAGTTAAGGTGGGCAATGGACTTTGATTATTGTTGACCTTTTCTTCACTCCAACAACAAGTACAAAATCGTGGGGTGGGGGGAGTGGGAAATAATTGATAATTTAAAACAGTATAAAACAGTGGGTATATGTATATTACAAAACAATAAAAATCGTAATTTTTACATTCGTATATACATACAAATAGTATAATATTTCGTATTATATAATAAATAGAAAAGGTATTGTAATCAATCAATAATCATTAAAGAAAAAAATTATTTGATGAATCTTCGAATGCATTCTTGAATCTACATACATCTCTAAATTCCTCGCTCAAAAAAATATACATATAGTATGTGTATTAATAATAGTTATTTTGAATTAAAATTAATTAAGCTGGGGGACCTCGGTGGCGTAGTTGGTAAAAGCGTATAAAATACGCTGTAAACACCGAGGGAATGTGGGTTCGAATTCCACACACGTTGTAAGAATAATTCTCCCATTCCCCATTATAAAAAGTAAAGACTGTGTAATTTTCTTGTCACATTTATGTGGCAGGGGAATGTACTAAAACAAAAAAAAGAACAATAACGCTGACAATAATGTTGAAAGAAATGGAAGTTTAGGTTTATTTAAAACAAAGGGAATTCATAAAATAAAAAAAAACAAGGCAGAATGTAAACTAACATTTTTTAAAGACGCACATGTCCAAAAGAGACGCACAAACTGTTTAGAATTGTGACTGCACCAAAATTTGAAAATTTCGTATAAGAAAAAAATACAATAATAGGACTTTATTTTGCAATTTTGAGATGCTGTAAGCCCAAAACGCTATATAAGTAAGATAAACCTTTAACACACCTAAAAATATATATTTCGGAAGTTTAAATTTTTATGTCTTGCCGAGGAAAAATTTTGTACAGGTGCTTAAGTTAGTGATGTGTCGAAAAATAGCAAATTTTCAATTTTTGAGTCGTAATAGCTCTTGAACTTGAAGTTCTTTCTTCCTGTAAAATTTCAAGTTCCCATCTAAAAGTTGTGCCGGAGTTATAAATAAAGAAATTTCACGCAAGAGATAAAAAAATCCCTGTCAAATCCCTTTGAAATGTTAAGCAGTACATGAGGTATACGCACATTTAAAAATAGGGTTTTTTAAAAGTTTGAGGGGCTGTAGCTACATGAAAAAGTTGTTATACAACATTAATTTTTCTTATGAGGTTTACCCATGGTTAAAATTTCATTTTTCTATCTTTAACGGTGTAGAAGTTTTGCAAACAGACGGACGAACAGAGTGAAACTAAAAGGCACATTTCTTCAAAAAAAATTTTTTTTGGAAATGTTCTAAAAATTGCATCACTTCGTTAAAAGTTCTCCTTAAAGAGTATAAATTTTTAGGACATAATGTTCATATAATTATAGTGTGTACTGTGTGTAGTTAGTTAGGAATACAAAATTTTATACAAGTTTTTTAACAAAAGATGAGAGCTGTTATTTTCTTCAACACTTTGAGTTAACATTGTAATTGAATTTTTGCATCAAGTTTAACGTATCCGTATGTAACCAGAGAATTTATTTAATTGTCCTGGATGAAACTTATAAGTTATACATTGAAGCATCGGTGAACATTTCTAACAGCAAGTTGGTAATAGCATATAAAATACGTTGTAAACACTGAGAGAGAGTGGATTCGAATCCCGTACAAAATCGTAGCAATAATTACCCCTTACGACATTTACAGTCATGCCTGAAAAAGAAAGGCTGTGAAATTTCCTTATCACATTTATGTGGTAGGGGAATAAACTAAACTAAAAAACACAAAATTAATTTAATTTTTAACTAATGATTTCTTTTAAATCTGAATATAATCGAAACTAGGTGAAACTGTTTTTAAAATTATTTTAAATATATTCTTTGAGATAAATTAGTATATTAAACAAAAAATATAAATAATTTTCTTGGGTAAGCGCAAAATCGCCCAAAATGAAATCGCGCAAAAATTGAAAAATGGCTCAATATTTTTGAACAATTATTCATTATAAAAAATAGTTAAAAAAAAAAAGGAAAAATCATCCCAAAATAAATTAAAAAAGGAACTGTCCGCAAAATCGCCCAAAACAGGCAATAATCAAGCTCTATATACTAAAGATCGAATCTGATTAGGATGAAACGACGTATATAATATGCCCGGACAAATGTAAATGTCATAATCCTGACCTCCTGATCTAACAGTTACTTCAAAATACACTATTATTAAAGATAAAACACAGAGCTATTTACTAAGCAAGTAATATTCACATATATTATATACATACATATAGTACATTACAATATACAATATAGTCCGTCAGATTAAACCAACCATCAAGTTGTTTCATTTTCAAGTTACAAAAAATATGTACACGTATATACACACATATACAAATTCATCTATACATACATCTTAGAAAATTTTTCAAATTGTTATTCTTGTTTAATTAGCGAATATTATATATAAATTAGTAATGGAAAAAACCAAGGGTTTTCAAAAAAGCACATTTCCAAAATTAAAAAATATGCCATGATAAGTCTAGAGTTAAGAGTAAATCTATTGAAAAATAAATTTATAATAATATAAATTACGTATTTTAAAAATACAAAATTATGAATAATAATGAAAACAATAAGAAAAAAAATTGAGAAAAATCAAATCACACTTTCGTCAATTATAAGGTAACCCCTATATAATTAAGAAAAATTATTAACACAAACAAAAATCTAATGTTGTAATTTTTGTATATTACCTGAAAAAAATTTGGACAAGTGCCTAAGTTATAGGTGTTTAAAAATAGAGAATTTTCAGTTTTTGACCCCTTACACAGCTCCTAAACGGGAGCAACGAAAAAATATTTCCTAAAATCACTCTTACTTATTTCCAAAGATCTAACTTCTCACAAAATTTCAAGCTAGTTAAACCGTTTGAAAGATAGAAGGGGTCCAAATTTTTGCAAAAATTGAAATTCACATAACGGTATATCAAAATATCGCATGGCAAAGCCACATATTTATTTTATATATATTTATAAAGTTTATAAAACCAGCAATCGTTTAGTGTTAGGGCTTTTTCGAACTTTGTAGGTATGTAGTTCCATAACCGGTGTGCCACAGAAAAAAGTTGTTTCAGAAAATTAGTTTTTTAGCGATGTCTATTCGTAGTTAAAATTATATTGCTTTATTTCATACGGTGTAGAAGTTTTGTAAACACCAAGACGGACGAACGGACAGACGAACATAGTCAAAGTTTTTTTAAAATCTGCTAAAAATATGTAATGTACTCTATTCTTTAAATATTCATTCAAAAAAAAACAACCTTTCATTTCAATGAAAGAAATGAATATCAATTGACTTAATTTTTTTTTTATTAGTGAGAACATTTTTATTTTAGTAACATATAAAATTGGTACCATGAAAAAAATTCCAAATGGAATAAAGCCTTAAAGTATTTTTGAGTGGAAATAAAATCAAAATTGAAAATGTAATAAGGTCAAGTTTTATTTTGAATAGACAGCTAGAATTAAAAACAACATTTGGTTTTTAATCGGTTATTTAAAAATTTTCCATTACAAAATTTTGAAAGTGCAACATATTATAAATAGACATTAAATACATATTATGGAAAAGTATACTAATCCTAATGTTTATAATCAAACTTTAAAAATTTTTATATATACATTGAGTCAGAGTAAGTACTGAAACGTGGCTTAAGAATTACGTAAGCTGTATAAGTACAAATAACTTACATACTAATTTCATCTAGTGGATATTGAAAAAAAAATTTACACGCACTTGTACACGTTTTTAAATTTGACGCTTTGACGCGCATAAGTTTGCTTTTATGAGCTTCTATGCCGAATATTCTTTCGTTTTCGTTAAATCAAATTTTTTTTTTTGTGCATTTTTCTGCCTCATAAATGTGAACAGGAAATTAACTCTTACGACGTGTCTGGGATTCGAACCCACACTCCCTCAGCGTTTCCACCGTATTTTATACGCTCTTACTCACTAGGCCACCGAGGCCCCTAAATCAAAAAAGTGCCTTGATATGGACATAAATTCATTTTAGAAGTTTTTCTAAAATCCTTATTTGAATATTTATAATTTCTCTATGAAATATTTCTGTCACTTATAAAAATTATTTAAAAATCGTTGTTGACCTTAATGTCATAGAGAGTCATTCTTCTGGGTCAGATTGCAGTGCTGTAGAAGTCGGTAATTTATATATATATGAATATGGCCCAATAATGTTTAAAATATATAATTGAAAGTAACTGATGATAATAAGCTGGTAATATCCGTAAAAGTATTCTTCTTCATAGGTGAAATCGACTTTAAAACCGTAATGAAACTCTCTCAAAATTTATGTTTCTTTATTTATGGGATGAACAGATATTATTCTTTCCGTGAAAAAAATTCTATTCTAAATATGAACTTTTTACTCCACAGAGTTCATTGTGTATCTTTTCACTTTAAAATACAATATTTTTATATACCTGTATGAACATATTATATTATGTTGAAGGGTATAATAAAATTTCCATTACGTTTCTGACACCTTAAAGGAGTTGAGTTAAATATACATTCAAGTGTCTGGATCAGATCAAAATCGAATTCTGAGTCGATTAAGCCATGTTAGTCTGTTCGTCCGACCACCCGTCCGCACGATAACTCAAAAAGTAAAAGACTAGTAAAAAACTAGTGAAACTAATAGAAAAGTGACATAATAAAAACTTCAGAATTGTATTTTTTATTATGTCACTTTTCTATTAGTTTCACTAGTTTCGCTATTTAAATCCAGCTAGTCCGGCCAACGGGTTCGAGTATAGCTGCTATACACCTTTTTTCTTTATATGGAAATAACTCAGTGCGTCTATGGAAACTAGGTATCATGCCGTTACATAATTTATATAACTATATGTACATATCTCGGTATTTAAATTAAGTATAAAACATCTTAAATTTTCTAAAAGATGATTAAATTTTATGGAAACAGCTTATGAACATATTATGTTCATACGGATATCCCAAAGTTGACACAGTTTACTCTATACTGCACTTTTCAGCCTTCCTTTGTTGTTAATATTTTTCTTCGATCACGAATTTCGAGCTTATACGCGCGCGTGTTAAAACACGCTTGCACGCATGAATTTAATTTTTTTGTTGTCATTTGTAATTTTACTTAGAAGATTTTTCCTCTAATTAATTAACAAGTTATTTTATATAATTAATATAATACATATAATATTTGTATATAATTTTTTGCTCCACGTAATATAGAATATAAGTATGTATATATATGTATGTTTAAAACAGAAAAAAAAAACAGTTTAATAATTTAAAATTTTATTATAGAGGTAAATATTTTCAATATAAAAAAGTTTTGTACCGTTAAAAATGTGTTCACTGTATCTCGAGTAAATACAAGTATTTTTAGAAGTAAAAATATTTATTTAAAAGTATAAATACTTATTTATTAATTTTTTTTTTCGGCTGGTTGCAGTAAAGAGCATGTGGGCCAAGTTAAAAACTTAATCTATATATAAATCTTATCATTTATCCATCTATTTGTATTTTTCTTTCTATTTTTTTTTCTTTGTTTTTTTAGCTGTCTCCATATTTCATGATGTTGTCGTCCATATTTTTGTTGTTCTCCGTTATTGTTTCTATTATGTGGGTAGGTTCATTTGTCCAAATTCTATTGGTTTCTGGACACTCAAATATTATGTGGCTTATTGTGACAATGTTGTTACAGAATCGACAAGTGGGAGGACTTTTTCCGGTAAATATATGTTTGTGTGTGTATAGAGTACACCCTATTCTAATCCTTGACATCTTTATTCCGATTTCTCTGCTTCCTTTGTCCATAATTTTTGTTATTTTTATGTTTGGGAAGATCTGCTTTCTAAAGGAGGTTGGGCAGTCTCATTCTTGCTGTCTAATACTTTCAATGTATACTATAATTTGTCATTGTTTAATCATTGTGCATGACCTAGGAATTATTTTTGTTATTTGCCCTGATAATTACTTTTTTGCCTTCTTATCTACTATTTGGTTTGTCCTTATTCCTACATGTCCTGGTATCCAGGAGATTTGGATTTTTCCTTTATTTTTTATTATGGAGTTTCTTATTTGTTTTAATTGTTGGTTGGTTGTTAGCTGGCTTTTGACTGTTCCTACTACACTGAGACAGTCCGTGTATAGTTTATACTTTTTGTTTCGTTATTCGACTTCTCTGACAAGGCTTCTAAAAGGGCTAATTGTTCGGTTACGTATTTTTGACAGTACTCGGGGAGTAACTTGGTTTTTAGCAGCTTTTCATTTTCTACTATGACAATAGCAACACCTCCTGCTCCTTTGGTAGCATCGGTAATTTAATTATATTTATTAGGTACCTATATTTAGTTATACTTTGTTCTTAAAAAGTTAATTGAACGATTCAAATCTTATATATGACTTACACGTTCGCAGATATAAGAAAAAAGGAATCAGAGATGCTATAATATTTTTGATTCACTACGGTTTTTTTTTTTTTTTTGTTTTGTGTATTATAAATAACGTGAAATTAAAAGTTTAAATTCGAAAAAAAAAAACCGAAAAATTTTATTTAAAATTTTTAGTAAATTGTATAATTTCTAAAAGCAATAACTAAGTATTTCATTTAAAAATATTGTATTAGATCGTTATAAATATTAAAAAAAAAATGGTACAATATACCTAATAATAATCGCTCATTAAAAAATTTTCAAAAAAAAAATATTTATGTAAAAAAAACCATTAAAAAAATAAATAAAAACTATAAAAAAATATGTACATATATATAATGTATAATTTTGATTTTTGAATTGACAGCCATATTTTCAGCCATAAATTAGTCATTTTGATTTTTTTTTTTGTTTTTTGTATATATGTGTTTTGTTTTTTCTGCTACATTTAATTTCCATTTTTTTTTCTCTGGGTGTTATATCGACATCCACAAAACAAAAAAAAAAAACAAAAAATATACGAAAGTATAGCATTAAATGTAATATATTTGTTTTATAATACCACTTTTTTTTTCTGCCAACCTCAATGATCTGGCTAGTCTGAAAAGCCTACTGTTTAACTACATAGGGTATAACTTGTTGGAACAAAAAATCATACTAGGTCTGATAGTTCTACCTACGTTAGGTTAGTTTATACCTTATAGTTTGAGTTCATGTGTGTATCTCTAAAATTATAATTCATGAAGGTACTTTCTGCGGCAGAATAATAAAACGCTGCAGAAAAATGTACTACATTCAAAAACGGTTTGTTGCTTGGTTTGGTTTGCATTCAAAACGCAAAATAATTTTTGGCATTTCTCTTTAGTTTTGCCAAAATTTGATTTATTAACATAAAAACGAGCGGTCATATATTAAAATTATTATATAAATTAATTATAACTTTTTAAGCATTTACTTAGCAATTTCGTAAAACAAAATAAACAAGGTATAAAATATTTAAAAAATTTGGAAAATCAAAGAAAACTTCTTAAAATGTATTAGCTTATATTAGTGTAAATACATTGTGTATCCATTTTTCTCTACTACAAAATTCTCGTTTCAAAAAAATTCCAATCCAGAAAAATTCAAAAAAAAATTGAATAAATTTTTACTTAAAATAAATCTTCTGATATTTTTACTTATTGTATTCTATTTTTATGTTATGTTGTTATTTTATTACATATTAGCAGAGCACAAATTTTGATTCTGCAAATACTACTGCAGATCTTTTGTAGTACTAGACACAAAAACTATCTTCTTCATGCAGTGTAGTTACAATAGTACTGCAAACATCAACTCTACCGCGTACTCTCTAATTACTTTCGTTATTCTCTATTTGTTTACATTTTGTTATAATTATATATATGTAAAAAGTTTTCGCTTTTATTGGAATTAAAAACTAGTGCCCGAAAACAAATCATCACTCTAACTGTGTTGTGCCATCCAGCCTTAAATTATTAAAATAAATAATAAAATAAATCACAAAACAAGGTGGCCAAGGTGGCGGGTAAGGGTAAGACCGTATTAAACGCGCTGTAAACATCAAAGAGAGTGTAGATTCGAATCCTGCAAATGTCATAAGAATTCAATGCCCTTTTACAACATTTACGGCCATGTTTGAAAGGGAAAGGCTGTGTAACAAATGGCATTTTAAAAACTGTCAACATTTTTTTCTTCTGCAGAAAAATTCTTCAATGAATCATTGGTTGACAGAATTTTCTTTTTTTTTTTCGTTTCTTTAAATAGTTCAGAACAAATTTGCTAAAGCGGGGGGTGAACTGAGCATATAGGTTTAATAAATATTTTTAGAAGACGCTACAAAAGTTTAATATCTTATAGTTTAACTACAATATTTTCATTTAAATAATGTTTTTATTTAAAATAAAACAAACATTTTTATGTTATATGGCATGTACGTCAAGCGTAGGCATATATATATGTGTATATATATGTATTCATATATATATGAACATATTATAATTGTGATATATACATATTTTATATGTGTATATATATATATTTTTGTACGTATTTTTGTACGAGTACATTTATTAGTGTAAAAATAGCAAACAATGTTTTCCTCTGATTTGATTTTACTTTTACTTTATTACCATTTATTTTTTTTTTGTTTATTTTTCTTTTACAAAATATATTTTTAGGCTTTTTTTTTATAGTATTTTCTTTTCAATTTTTGTTTTTTTTTTTTTTGTGGAATTTTACAATTTATGCATACAAGTTTTAATTTATATTTAGATATACGATACCATAAACTATTAAAATAAATCAGTATTTAATTACCATTTTAAACATTGTTATTTCAAAATACTATGCAAGTTTCCGAGATATGTATGTATGATATAATATATTTTCTTTTGCCATAATATTATTTCTATAATTATTTTAAAAATAATAATAAATAATAAATAATAATAATAATAACGAGGAAGCGTGCAGTAGAGTAAACTCTGGGGATACTTGTATAAATGGCATACCCGTTTCCAAAAAAAGCTTGATCATCTTTTACAAAATTTCAAATGTGTTAGTACGGACAACGTTAAGTACCGAGTAAATTTTGGAGTTACCGGATAAAATTTTACTAAAGTTATTGCCCTATAAAACTTCATCATCTTTTGTAAGATTTCAGACGTCTAGCTTCATTAACTTCCAAGATATGCAAGCTTACCTGAACCTGCTGTTCTAGTACAATAAAATTTTGCAAAAGTTGTTAACATGCAATATTTTCATTTAAAAGGAGAAAAGTTGTATGAAAACTACCGGAACCTGTTGCACCAGCACAACTAAATTTTGCAGATCTTGTTGACTTTTTTTTTTTTTTGCAAAATTTCAGATAACTAGCTTCAATAGACAGTTAGATTGAGTTATTTCCTTATAAATACTGGATTCAAATAACGAAACTAACAATGTTGTAATTGTTTGCTTCTTCATGTTTTTTTTTGAGTTATCATGCGAACGGACAGACAGACACATGTGGCTTAATCGATTCAGAATTTGATTCTGAGCCGATCCATATACCTTTGAGCCTATATCTAGTGCAGAATTCTTTAAGGTGTCACAAACGTAATGGAAAATTTAGTATTATCTTGAACATATTATGTTCATAAGGGTATAATAATAATAATAATAATAATAATAATAAATAATAATAATAATAATAATAATAAATAATAATAATAATAAACAAAATTTTTATAGTTAAAAATAAAATTCAAATTTCAAATGTTACATATGATATTATATGTATATATTATATTAGATGATATTAGCATACATATGTATGTATGTTAATAACATCTGATTTAAAAATTATATATTTATTTGTACATATATATACATATATACAAACATGTATTATACTATGAAGTTAGTAAATAAATTAATAAAATGTGCTTGTTTATTAACAAAAGGCGCCAAATTTACCGCAATAAATATGTATATATATATAAGAATTTAGGTTTTCTGAAGACCAGACCGAACTAAAAACAAAACATATGATGAATTAACATTACATGTTATCAGAATAAAAAAAAAAAAAGAAAAAAAAATTTTTTAATTTCTGTGGTAATTTTTTGCTTTATTATATCTTAAAATTACAAAAATAATTTCAATAAGAGCTCAACTTTAACTGTTGAAAAATACAAAAGGGGTTAAGTAAATTGTGATTGATTTCATTAAGTGTTGATGATAATTAAATGAAATAATAAAACCGCATTGTTCATTGTAGGTATATAATACATATATGTACAGTATTTAACATGACAAAAAAAAAAAAACAAATGCTTGCAAAAAATGCCTGCCGCACTTTTCAATTTATTGACACGTTGATAAACAAATCATGTTAAACCGCATAGTTTGTTTTTTTTTTTTTTTTTTTATAATATGTATGTTAATTGAGTTTTGGTTTAGAGGGTGTAGGAACGATTAAAAAAAAATAATTGTTTCCTTTTTTGTTTTTTTTTTGTTTTTTTTGTGATATAAAATGTGATATGTTATGGTTAATGATCAATCGCTCAAAATATATGAAGTACGGTATGAAGAGTCTCTATTATCTTTTTTATATTCGAGAGTTCTTTAATTAAGTTTTCAATCTGACTGTATTAACAATTTTCTTTTTTTACAATTTGTAAAAATTTTGGAATTATTAAGGATCAAAAAGAAGTTGTTTTTTTTTTTAATATAAATAAGTTCATTTATTTTTGATTTTGATGTGAGGAACTATTTTATTGGACGAACAAATGGAAAATAAAACTTAATGAAAGTAAATCTGTTCCTGTTAATTTTGCAAACAGAATTATAGAAAAACCACCAAAAATAAATTTAAATGGTGTAAACGTATCAATCGAAAATTTAGCAAAATACCTAGGAATTACACTGGATGTCAAGCTAATGTGGAATGAACACGCTAAAAAGAAAAAAAACTAAAACTTGAAAATAAATACAGAGAAAATTACAGGCTCCTAGGGTCTAAACTAACAATATATAATAAAATGTTAATTTACAACCAAGTAATTAAACATATATGGCTATATGGTATTCAACTTTTGTGTTGTGCCAAGTAAACGTATATTAAAAAAATATACAAACTTTTCAGAACAAAGTGTCCTACGTAACATAGTAAGTGGTCCCTGGTATGTACGTAATAATAACATTCATAGTGATTTAAAAATCCACAAAGTTATGAATGAAATAAACAGATATGCCATAAAGCATAAAGCTAGTCTAGAAGAGCACATAAATGTTGAAACTGCTCAATTAATAAATAATCAGTTTGTTACAGGAAGGCTTAAAAAAAAAAGACCTTAAGATTTAGCGTAAAGTACAGATTTCTTTACGGAAAGTACATAAAACCTATACCCAAAGAAGATAGCATAAAATTAATGGTTAATCAGTTTGATTAGTTGTGATTATGACTCTCATTTTTGTTTTAAGCACACACTAAGCACACTAATTCTGCAATGATGAACAGTGTCACTTTTTTTTCGTAAAAAAATTTCATACAAATATATTTTACTCAGATTATTCAATCGTACACTGGATTTTTAGCCTATTGTAAGCTTATTGTACTCTGACTTTTGATTGATTCTGAGACTATGATATTCGAAAATGCGTTTGCCATTAAAAAAATAGTCGTAGGTTGTATTAAAATGCCTATATATTCATATAAATATAAATACATGGAAATTTTGAAAAATGTGGTATGGCTTTTTATTTAGACGACATTTTGACGATTGTGCCAATAATTTTATATCGTTAAACTTTAAAAGTTGTATTCACGATGGTTAATGTAAAATTTTGTTTTTTTTTCTTTTTTTTTTTGGTGAAGTGCTTAGGGTCTTAATTCGGCTTTGGGTAAATTAATAAATCTATATCTTAATAGCAAATAAATGTAAATCCAAATATGATAGGTACAACAGCATTAACATATTAACATAAATCTAAGTAAATTGAAAGTTGATTTAACATTTATACAACATTTGGTAAAAAGTTAAGAAAAAATTAAAAATATAGCATCAATAAGAAAAAATCATTCTAATACCCAAAGAGGTCGAGTAGAATGAATCTATGAGTATAACTATACATATTATATATCTTAACTCAAACGGTAATTTATTAAAAAACTCTATAGGAACAGTTTAGTCTCCAAAATAATTAAAGTGCATGGTACGATTTTTGGGTATTTGTACGAGATTTAAATTATTTAAAGGATCCTAAAACAACGGGATATAGCCCAACTCATCGCATCTCATCTCGTCCCTAAAGTTTAGTTTTATTAAACTGTAATAACATATAAAAATCAAAATAGAAAATAATAATTATATAACTTCATAAAAATACTAATCACACAATGAAATTTAAAATAGACTGCGTAAGCAAATACTAACCTGTCTATAAAACACAAAACTCAGCCAAACTCAAAAGGGAAAGGCTACATCTATTCCCATAATGTACATTGTAGGTGCATATTTAGTAAAATATTATTAAATACGTATATATATATATATATATATATATTTTATAATAATTAAATATCATATCAGATCATATTGTAATATATTTATGATAAAATAATAATAAAAAAAAAATAATTCTTGTATAAGATTATATAAATGGTGTAGAAATAAAAGAAATATTAATGTGTCATAATTTTGTCAATAATAGTCTATCACTTGAAAACAAAATTATAGTATACAAAGCAATTTTAATGCCCATATGGACATATGGCATTGAATTATGGGGAACAGGTAGCAACTCAAATGTGGAACTGCTGGAAAGGTTCCAATCTAAGGTTTTACGCACGTTAGCTAACGCTCCATGGTATGTCAGAAAATCTTCAATAAAAAAAAATCTACATGTATGTTCAGTAAAAGAAATAATAACCATAATTAGCAAGAGATATAATGAAAGACTACAAGCCAAACATTAACATTACAAAACTACAACACTAATATTATAAAATAAATAAAAAAAAAAATAATAATTTGCAATAGCTACACAGCCGAGCAATCAACGGCTTAATGAAATGAATAATTCGGAAAACTGAAGCTTAGCTATGTAGTATGTATGAATATTAAATGTGAATTTAGTGGATGCCCCTATACACCTTATAGGTGTGCGGGGAAAAAAATAAGAGTTTCCTATCTTAATAGTTTTACAGTATATAGAGAGATGTGGATTTGGCGCATTTCTTATCTCTCGTTTAGTTGTTTTATTACTTTAGAGAAGGTGCTCTTACACCTTACATACACAAGTATCTCTAAAATATTTTGTTAACATTAAGATCAAATAAGAAAACGAATAGCTCTGTTTTTTTTATGTTATAAACAAACCCACAGTGCTGTTTGAGGGGCTCCAACCCCAATATATGTATATTCATTAAAATATGTTTTTTTTTGGCTTTTCAATGATTATTCTTAGATCTTTAAGTCTAATAAATTAGAAGAAAAAAAACATTAAATAAAAATATAAGCAAAAAAAATATATATGTATATTTTTCTTTTAAAAGTGCCCAAAGTGTCTTTTAATGCCCAATTAGAGAACAAAAGATAGTTACGTACATATTTTCTTATTTCCTTAAAAAAAAAAAAAAAAATTTCTTAAATTTACATGGAAATAAAATTTTGTTTATACGCATAAAATATAATGTATATGTATGTAGGTATGTGTAAGTACTGGTAAATATATCCATATTATAATATTATATTATACATAAGTTATTAAGTTGTAAAAAAAAAAAACTTTTAACTAGAATTTCATTATGGATTTCTTTGCCTATTGTACTTATAACAATAATAAAATACCATAACATTTTCATCAGAATTTCTTTTTATTAGTAAATGTGATTTTTTTTTTTTTTGTTTTTATTTTATTTTATTTTCCTTTTAAAACAAAATTTATTTAAATCAGTGATGTTGTCTTCATTTAATTAAAATTACAAAATAAAGTCTTTAATTAGTATAGTTTTTAAATTAAAAAAAAAAAAAAAATAACTGTTTAAAATACATAGAGAACCACTGTCGAATTTTTTTTTTTTTAATCTGCACTTCACTTCATTATTCCACATTCTACACTCCATGTATTTCATTCATAATAAAACAAAAAAAATGAAAAACAAAATTAAGTAAATGAATTGGTGTTCCTTTTTTGGCTTGTTCAAAGTTCAAACTACTACTCACTTTCACTCAAATTTATCAAAAACATAAACGTAATTATTTATTGTTTAAACGCCAAGCGCTAGAAAGGAACCCCCAAGGTACAAGAAATGTGGGAAGTCCAAAAGCAACCTGGAGTAGAATTATGCAAAGAGAAAGTGATCGATCTGAAAAAACATGGTCGGAAATAAAAAATTAGCCTAAAACAGTGATAATAGGAGGCTATGTGGAAGCACTATGTTCCGTTGGGGAATAATAAGGAAAAAAAAAATGATTGTTTAAAACGAAAAGTGTTTACATGTAGTAACAAAAAGGTTATCCGCAGTTGCGTTTTTGAATCAAGGAAAACTATAGTCAAATTATGCGGAGACATCTAAACTTATTCCACAACCGAAAAACTCAACAACTCACGAAAAATATTTATTTCATAAAACGGATTCGTGATAGCAGCCATTCAACACAAAATAATGGCCACTAAAAATTGCCTGAAATGTCGTAATCTGATGGCAGTACATGAATAATAAAACTTAGTACATGTACTGGAAAAATATTTAATCTATTGAGGTTTAAAAGTACCTGTGAAAAATTTTGGATAGCTATTTAATAAAAACAAACCAGAAGCAATGCTCCAAAAATATATTGAGATTGATCAATACTTTTTTGACGACACTTTTATGATCCATATATCAAACTATCAAAAAAATACTTACAGGGGGTACAAGCGCCAGTATATTTATTGTTGTGAACATTAAAATCTCAAAAAGTTTCGAAGATAAATAATATTAGCTAATGAAATTGGAACACTTGATAAACACTGACATAGTTCATATAATATTGTTCTTTCTACAACATACATACATACCCTGCTTCAAAATTAATTAAAACAGAACTTAATTATGTTGACATACTTAGTTCAAAATTATATTAAAAATATCCTATAATCAGTTATTTTAAAACAGTTTCAGAATTACACGGAGGGTTTCTGAATGAAAAAGTACAAACATTTTGTAATGGTACATAAATGTTTGACACTCTCACTGCTTTGTAACTTTGACACTCTCACTGCTCACTTGCTTGTAAACGGAGTAATTTCTGAGATTCAGATGGGTAATTATGTTTGTGTGAATTAGATTTGCTGATCCTGATCTCGTGTTATATTGATGTATTTCATGATTAATCATCAATATTGTATATTTTTGTATTTGTATTGATTGATTTAATATTCTATGATTTTGTGTGGCTACTATTTTTATCTACAGAAGTTTATAGATAGAATATTAAAATTTTCAGGAGCTTCGGGGGCCTAGTGGGTAAGAGCGTATAAAATACGCTGTAAACACCGAGGAAGTATGGATTCCCACACACGCCGTAAGAGTTATTCCCGCTTACGACATTTACAGCTACGGCAGAAAAGTGTAATTTCCTGTCCACATTTATGTGGCAGAAAAATTCATTAAAAAAAAATAAAAAAATTTTTTCAAATGTTATGTGTTGGCGGCGTTCGCGTATTTAGACCAAATACATTTTTTATAGATTTGTTTTGCATTTTTTGAAGTGCAGTAATGTTGTATTTCGTGGGAACCCCATATTAGTACTGAAAGGAATAAACTAAAATTTATAGTTCGTTTCAACTCATACGGTATGCGCGACTTGACATATGATTCCTTCCAATTAAGTTCAGCTACCAGTTATTATTCCAAGATTATTTCTAGCTTAAAGTTTGTTTTATAATTTGGTTGTTATATTTTATCTTTTTCGGATTTAACTACTTACTGATTTTACGACTACATATATATTTTGTTTTTCCATAATATTTACAGTTAATTTGTATATGACACATCCAACACAGATAATTTTTAGAATATTTTTTTGTAATGTTGTTAAACAAATAATAAAAAAGTGTAGAAAAAGTTTTGCATTCCTTTTAAAGGATCGCTATATCACACATAAGGAGTATTCGATTACTTAACACATAAGGATTTCTTACTTTGCGATGAAAAATTTTCTCTATATCTTTTCAGACCTTTATCAAAAACACACATGTCTTCTATTATTGCTAAAATTTAAAATCTGTTTCACTAATACAGTGTTTTAATTGGAACTTTTCAAAATATCTTTCTAAATTTTTTTTTTTTTTTTGAAATTGTTATAGAAAATACAAAAACAATAAATTTACAATAACTTGACACTAAAGCAGTTTCCGAATCTATCGCTCTAGCACTTGACACTAGACACTTCACAACTCTTTTCTTACAAGTATTACTCTTTTAGGTCGAATATTTAGTGTAGTCGAGTCGATACTAAAAGATTGACAGAGATAATCAAGTGCAATCAGACAATTTACTGCACTATTTTCGAATGCACTAAAAAATTTTCGGAGTTTTTCGGAATTAATTTAGTGCGATTAGATAGTATTTAGTCCGAAGTGCGATAGTTTCGGATATGGCCTAAGTTAAAAGACCAAATTGAATAATGAATGCACTAAAAATAAATAAACTGATAATAAATGTGTACATGTACCCACTTACACATATTGCATATTCATGATCATAAAAAATTCAATTTAGGTGTATATACACAATTTAATTTCAGATTTTTATTTTATTTCTTTTTATTTATTTATTTATTTTTTGAGACGCCCTGTATTTTACATGACATGCATATAAAATAACAGAAAAAAAAAAAATATGAAAAATTAAAATGTAAAAAACTTAAAAAAGGTTTACATTTTTATACACATAAGTATTTAAAAAAAAAACTAAAAAAAATAAAACTCATCACTGATTTGAAAATTTTTACACATAATTTTTTAGTTAAAAAAGTTAAGAGAATTTATCATCTAAATTAAGTGTTAATAACAAAAAAAAAATTAATACATATATGTATGCATGTT